>CM060108.1:43592755-43612755 GCA_030522415.1 Channallabes apus
TATACACCACACACCTACATAGATACATGTTGAATGATGACGGAGAGAAAGAGGTTACACAATGCACTTTCTTACACAAGCAACAGGGAATAAATATCTCTGATTCCAAAATTGATTGAATTTTGCTTGATTTGCATTTAATGATTTTAACAATCAACATGTTCACAGAGCAGCACTACAGAATTCTGGACAGATCCTGCATTACTCTGATCCAGATGATTCTTTTTCTCGTCGTGGTTTGTTTAGTTACAGTGGTGAAAATCCCAACCTACTATTTACAAAGTGATTATAATTTTTCTATATCTGAATTTTTGAGGAAAGTCTTCTCAACATGTAATGATATTAAAGAGTCTTAGAGCTGCAACCCTGCTCCTCCCTGATTAGGAAATAAATAAATAAATTTTTAAGAAAGTGAAGAAAGTAAAACAAAAATATAATCCAGAAACTACTTCATTAAAAGACACAATTTTGTCTGATAATATATCATATTATAATATATGCAGTAGTGATTGAAAGTTTGTGAACCTTTAGGGATAGGGACCCTCACCCTAACCCTAACCCTAACCCTCACCCTCACCCTAACCCTACATCTCTACATCCCAGAGTTAAAGATGTTCTGTACAGAGTAACTGGTTAAAATTCCTCCAAGCTGATGTGCACGACTGATCTACAATTAGCAGTTATTTCTGCACACCACAAACTGAAAGCACAGGTTCACTACACAAGGTTTAACCACACAGTGATGTGTTATTGGATCAGCTTCCTCATTATAAAAATGAGCAATAACAATTCTTATGTTTCATTTGTTTAATTGGGCTGTCTTGGATGATGTTTTATTGCACAGTTATGCAAAAACAGACAAAATCCAAAATGATTTACAAACTAGTAATAACCACTGTATAACATGGTTAAATTTTCTTTGTCTTATTACTGTATATGTACATACTGTATATATTGTCCATTGATTCTGCATGATTGTCTGAAGTGTCCCACTTCTTTAAAAAGTAAAAAAAAAGTGATTTTTTTAAAAAGAGTGATTAAAGTTAAAACCTGTAAATTACTAACAGTTGGACAAAATGTGTGCTAAATGTCTAAATGTCTCTATGTATTACTGTGTGTGTGTGTGTGTGTGTGTGTGCGTGTGCGTACATGATGACAGAATTAGGACCAGTGCAGCGATGTTCCCACAGTCTGGCAGAAGGGCATAAGGTGTCCTTTTCAACATTCCTCTCCATCAGAGAACAAAGGGGATGGAGAGACAAAGTAGGAGTGAGGAGCGTCAGCGGCGATGGAGTGTGCAACATGGCCATGACTAATATGGTGTGAAGAATCACTGAGATTGTGTGCTTTTCTGCCTTTGGTAAAACCTTTGGTAAAGCGACTGTATCGGAGGATGGACATGTCCTTTTAAGGACGACGGGGCTAAACAGGCAGAGACATGTTGGGAGAAATGGCTGGGCAGAAAGTGCGATTCAATAAATATGACTCAGTGGATGTTTAAAAATTAGTATAAAGAACAGAAGCTGAGGCTGAATTATTTCTATCCCAGGCTGGAGATTCATGTGTCAATAACAGTTAATTTAGAATAAATCACTCCTTTGTCTTTGTGGAAAATTGAGTTTTGATCAGAATTTCTGCCAGTTATGTACTTTGAAGGAGCATCTTTTATCAGCATGATTGCATTAGTTGACAGAAATGTCTATTTTGTTATAGTGATTTGTTTTATTTTGATTGATACAGAACAATGTGATGCATAACAATAACTGCTACTGAATCAAAATCATGTGAAACTAAGTTGAAATAACTAATTTGTAGGTTAAAATAAGGTGATTATCTTAGGTCAAAATTTGTCTGTTGAAATGTTTCATTATTTAAACCTAATAAGATACTACAGTATATCAAAATTAGAATAAGAAAAATAAGAAAAATAATATTTAACAAATAATAATAATCTGGAAGTTGAAAATAATGATTACTCAGATGGAATAATGAAATACTAAGTCGTACTAAAATACTAAGTTCAAATAAAAATTTACTAAACGTTAGTTCATCAAAATAATGACACATTGTCAAAAAAGTTACTAAGAATATTGAGTACATCAAAAATAATTCACTAGGTTGAAATATTCATTGAGTTGAAAGTAAATAAAATGCCAACTCATAATAACAAGTAATAATACGCAAAAATATCAAGCTAATAGAAGCCAAAATAGTGAGACAGCATGTCAAAATGATAATGTAAATATTTAATAGATAGTCAAGATAACACAGTAGTCATTTGAAATAATAACTAATTAGACATAACAAGATACTATGTCAAAATAAGAAGTTCAACTAAGCATCATAGTCCGTAGGGTAAAGTAACTACTAGTAAGTATAATAAATAATAAGTCAAAATTATAAAATACCCAATTAAAATAAAGACGAATATAATCAAAATAATAGGTTAGCAGGCTGAAATGATGAAAGAGATACTACATTTGAATAATTTAGTACATTAATCATTTAGTGGGTTAATAGTAATTTAGTAGTAAAATAACAAAATGCTAAGTTAACATAATGACATAGTCAAAATATCAGGTTAGTGGTTTTAAATCATAATAAGTCAAAATAAAGATGTCAATGGAATGTTACAATTAAAGTTACTAAGTTAAATTAATGACATAAATGTAATTTTAAAGGTTAAAATGCCTATTAATGAGTCACTATCTAGTAGCTTGACAATGATTAGCATGTAGAATGAACAAGATACTAAGTGAAAATTACAAGGTACTGACTCACAAAGTCAAAAGTAGTAGGTTGAACTATGGATGTCAAAATAACAATATATATTAAGTCTAAATATCATGTTATAAGGGTGAAATGACAAAAAGAAGGTCAATACTTGGTTAAACAACGGAATACTAAGTTAAAACAAGCTAGTGTGTTGAAATACCGATTATTAAGTCAAAGCAGGTTAGTAGGTTGCAATAACAATCAGGATGTAAAAATAATGAGATATCAACTCAAAATGCGGACTAAGTTATCACAACAAGGTTGAATAATGTCAACATATAATGACATATTGTTTAAATATTAAGTTAGTAAGTATATAACAAGTAAGGTGAATGAGTTAATCAATATACAGTAGGTACTATAAGTTGGCATAATGAGTAAGTATATCAAAAATGAGATAATGAGTCAAGATAGTTAATTAATGTGATGAATTATATCAAAGTTATACCAGATCAAGTCAAAATATGAACACAGAACTTTAAAAATAATTTCCCGCCATGTGCTTTAGGGGGACTTAAAATATAAGCGAAAGAAAGAAAGAATAAAAAGTGTGCCACAATTATGTGGAAATGTTTTTATTTAGTCTGCTTTCTAATCTTGCTGACTTCCTGCCAAGATGATGTTGTGAAAGATGTCTCTAGCAAAGAGTGATTTTCTCACACAGTGGACGTCTGTCTGTCATTAGATCTTAATGACTTCCTGGCTTGGTCTTAGGTGTGTCGTGTCACCTGTAGGTGTCGGTCCGTATTGTTTTAATATTCTGGGATGTTCCTGTATTTTTCCAATCCCACTGTAGCAATGTGTATACATGCATACTGTCTTCCTCTGTTACTTTTTGCGTGCCTCAAGTTTTCGCTCCTGTTTCAAATCTTAAGATGCCCTCCATGCCTTCCATATCACCCCGTTCTCCTGGCCCTTTGGCATTTGTAACATTATTTGTTCAGTGCCTGCTGACCTCAGCGTGCTTCACATCCGACCCTGGCAGGTGAGCAAGAAGAGGCACATGTTCGATGTCCCGCAGAAAGGACACGCAGGTCAGAGTGTGGAAGACATGTGAGATGTAATGAGGTCTGGGTGCGGCTCGTGTCCAGGAGTTATGGGATGATAAATCAGAGGTCCTAATCTCTTTTTCGGGAGCAGCGTCATTCCACAGAAAATATTTTTCTGCCATGCGTTCTGCCAGGCGGGATGTCATGTTTGGATTGTAGCTTGAAGCCGGTTGTGAAAGGAGGATTAAGAATATGAGCTTTCCATTGTATGAGAAACTTCACACACACGCACATGCACACACACACATATACTGTATACACACACAGCTACTTTAGTTACATCTTAAACACACACATCACTCTCATCCCAACGATGGATGATATAGTCAAATATCACACAGAAATAAGTGTGTGTGTGTGTGTGTGTGTGTGTGTGTATACTTAAGTAACTTTATTCACTTCTTCTTATTATTATTGTTTATTGCGTTGTTAATTAATATACTAGGTGTAACACATTTTTTGCATATTGTAGGCTTAATATGCGTTAACTACAGTATTAATTTATCCCTTTAATTTGCTCAGAATAAACAGGCTCTTATTCTTTGCATCATCATATTTTTCTCAGGCGTGGGAACCGTACAGCCGTTATCCAAAGAGCACTCCAAAACCGATAGACATTGCAAGAGATAGCTATCCATTTCATCAACAAATTAAGATCTTTGTTTGGTTTTGCTCGGGTCAATTCGACCTTAATGAACAAAGTGAAAAAATGCCAACTATGCTAACACGCTTGCAGGCATTTTCCTTAGTGCTTCTTGTGTTCGGGGCATCCCTGGGGAATGGACTGGCCTAATCGGACTCAGAATGAAAGAGTTAACCCCTGTGCCCTGCCCTGGTCAAGCCCCATCCTCTTGCTGTGCCCGGGGAAGAAGAGAAGGCAGTCCGCAGTGTACCGTGTGTTTCTAATATCTTTCCCGAGAAAAAAAAAGAAAAAATCCCTCCAGGCCAGGAACGTCTTGGGTGTTCTGCGGAAAAGCTTCCACAGTGCACGGGTCCGGGGAATATTTGACAGTTTCCCAGTGAGAAAGTGTGTCTTTGGGCTTGGCCACACTAAAGGAAAAAAAAACAAAGACAATATGGGGAGAAGAGCAAGAACGTGAAGGTTTTAGGGGCGGAGCTTACATGTGTCACCTTTCTTACAAATTCATTTATGCAGAATACAAATTTCCGTCACTTTTTAAACATACGATCGAGTGCTGTGCTTCATGTCAATCATATTCCAGAGTGAATATTATTGGTGATGGAGTATGTTCTGTATGGTTTTTATTTCTCCTACTAAGGAAATAAGCTAATAAAAGACAGTTTGGTGAATTTGGACTCCAACCAAGAAAGCACAGATGCACTGTGTAGGGAAAAGCACCCTGTGTTCATGGCTCAGTATAATAGCCCTAACCACCACCCCTCCTTCCACCTCTCTCTCTCTCTCTCTCTCTCTCTCTCTCTGTGGGGAGAGGTAATGAACCTTAAGTGAGGCCGGTGTCTGGTAATGTAATATACACAGCGCCCGTGTCAGGTCTGGATCCAATAATGTGTCATTTGGTGCGTCTGGAACAGATTGGCCCACCGTGATAGGACTGAACTCTTGCCCGGGTGAGAAGCTCTCGGCACCCTAAAAACCCCTCCCTCCTCTCTTACTCCTAACTCTCTACAATCTCTTTATCCCTATTTACCTCCACACCAAGCCCTGACCCCGTGGCCCATGACCCTGACCTCTTTCCAACTTGTCAGAGGTCAGCGCTGGTGATTAAACCACTATAGCTGGGTCTCACTGGTTCCTTTGAGCCATCTTCTATCAGATCAGAGCCTTCAAAAGACACCCGCTATCAACAGGTGCACTGTGCTGTTTGTTACAGAAGCGGACCTGTTACCTATCAGGAATAATAAACTTTCCTCTGACAGCCTGGTGGCAGAAAGGGATTTTCTCCAGTAAAGATGTTTTAGATTCCCCTTGCCTCTCTCTCTCTCTCTCTCTCTCTCTCTCTCTCTCTCACACACACACACATATGTCCTTAGGTCATGTTTTACCACAGGTTAATTACGAGCTCTATAAAAAAACGTGTTCTCCCTGATAACTTACTTCACGTACGTACAGTACACAGCCATTCTGTATTCAGGAGCTATTTGATATTACGAGCCATGTCAGTCCTCATTTCCTCCAGAAACCGTTCAGCAAATGTTTTCTATCAAAGACGAGCGTGATGTTAAAGCTAAACCCCTGACAGACGGTTTGTTGTGAAAATTAAGCTTTAGCAAGGTCGCGTGCTGAAAGTCGTATAAATTGTAGAGAAGGGATAACACTGTCACGTCATGCACGCTCGTCATCCTTTTCTAACATTCTGGATTCTGATTGATCAAAAGCTGTTGATTAGTTTCCGATTCCTGGGAGCTCTCGAATGTAGTTCAGCTGCAAATCACAGGTTTGTGTTTCTATAGTAACACTTCAATGGTGAGTGGTATTCAATAAGCAGATTTAATATGAATGGTGACATTTATTGAACATCAAAGAGGTAAAAGAGAAAGAAGACACTTCAGATGTGTATGAAACCATGATTTTATGTTTTTGATGAACAGAAAGCAGAAAGTGAAGAATTAAAGAGTACTGTTGGACACAGATGCCTTTCTTAGAGCACTTAGCACACTGGTTGATGAGGGTGCCTAATGTGCCGAGAAGTGAGACGGTTTCAGAAGGGAATTGTGAATCGAGAGATTTACTGTAAGAGATCAGATCGAGAGCGAGAGAGAGAGAGAGAGTGAGAGAGAGAGCTTTGTGTGCGCTGTGGGCCAGTTTCACCCATGTAGGGCCATTTGGAGCAGGGCTCAGACCTTTCTCCTCCCTGGAGCTTCTGATTTAAGAGGCTTAATAAACATGATATAGTGCTCACAGCGATTATGCAGACAGGAATGTAACCCACTCAATCCCTAACACACTCACCTAAACACACACACACACACACACACACACACACACACACACACACACACACACACACAGTTTTTCAGGAGTGTGTTCACTATAGAATGTTCAGTGATGTGGCACTGTGATGGAAGTGGTGGAAAAAAAAAAAGACACCAGGTTAGGGTTTAATTTCACGCAAGCTTTCCCTTTCTCTAGATTTCCCTTTAGTAACTAAAAATATTTTGATATATTTCTTTAACTTTCTCATTTTATTGCACATGCTAGCTAGCTGGTAAGCTGGCTAATGTAGCTTGAGCAATTTACTGGGATGAATTAAAGAGTCCAGATTCTGGAATTCTGGGTCTGTGTAAGTCACATTCTGAAGTTTTAAACATGCTATTAATTAGACTTTAGATTATAGATATATAGTGTTAACTCTATTTCCACAATTAAGAATTGTGTAGAGGTGTACGCTTGGGATTGGGTGTACACTGCCTTGTTCCCTAATGGGTATCTACAGTAGGGTAGGTTCCAGGCTCCGTGCGAACCTGTACACAGTATAAGTGGTATAGATGATGATGATGATGATGAGTGAGTGGGAATTATTGTTATGCTAACATGAGCTAAGCAGTGCTAGTTAGATGGTGTTACATTGAGGCAAACAAAATACCTACTGTATCATTTTTTTTTTTTTTTTACATTTTGATTGACTCAAGTCATATTAAGGTTAGACTTATCATGTTTTAAGAAGTTTAGAATAAAATCCAAGAAGGTTCTCATAAGGTCAGGCTGAATGAATTGTTAATCTAATCTCATGTCAGTTGTTTTATATACATTTCCATCCTGTCTATCTATGCAAAGTGGAGCGTGTTTACATTTAAAGAACCCTCACCAAGAGAGTACACGATTACATCAATAAATATATGACTTATTGCTGAATCATGGCTAGTTATACTGGATGACATGATCCCTTGCAGTGTTAACGGTCTGTTTTGTACCTTCGCTATGTTAGTTATTAGAAGCACATGTGGAGCTTCACCGCATTATGTACCGCATTCTTAATGTGGCATAGAAACACCGAAAGATTCAGTAATTGGAATCAGTCTGTGTACGCAACTTTAGATCGTCCTTGTCGAAGAGATTTAGGTAGTGCAGGTCATACTTAGACCTGGAGTTGGGTTCCTGCACTGTAGTCATGGTAACCCAATAGTTTTGGCCAGCGTTCAGCCAGACGCCGGGGATTGTGGTTGAGTGTGCAGAAACAAGCCGGGTGCTCGAGTGCGTGCTGTGGATTGGGAGCAGACCAGTGCACGCTCGCTAATCAAAATGCAATTTGCTTACTGCGGCCAAAGCGCTGCAGCGAACATCATGAGAAAAAACAAAACGAGCAGGATTTACGATGTGCCTTCTTGCTTTCCTATTCTGGTGAAAATCTCTTTCCCTTTCTCGCTCTCTCTCTCTCACACACACACACACACCCAGGCTAAGGCCTCAACATGGCCGATCCACAGATGGCTCCCATTAGGAGCTCCATACAGTAGCCATTCTTTTTCACTTACCCCCTTCCAGAGCCCTGGGCTCCCCACATCCTCGCCTTCTTCACCCCGTCCTCTGTGACGCTTATTAGAAATGTAACATACTGGTCAGGGAGTTTGTTACTGATTTATGTGGCACAGGTGCTCCTTTTAAAAACGTGTGCATGGACTAGCTGTAGCCCGTGGGGCTATAAACGCGCCCCAGCCATGCTCGGCAAATAACAGAGCGGGCCCTGTCTTCTCCGTATGCATATCAGAGTGCATTAGGTCACTCAATTAGTAATGAACAAGTCAGAGTTGACATCTCCAGAACTTCATTTACAAGCTTGTAATGAATGTCTGCCCTCATACAGTTAGCTGCTGCCAAAAACCAAATCCAGAAATGGTCCAGCTGAGGGTTTCATGCAACCAAATCTTAATTTACAGGATGCATAATTACATCATGCCATGTCAAGTATTGAAAGAAAAGACTTTGGAGGGGGGGTGGATGTGAGTTGAGACACATTATGTGTTCTAATACATGGACATCGTGCAGCCCAGTGGCCAATGTTCCAGCTTTACCAGGCCAAGAGGAAGGTAGACCGTTTTATTGAGCTCATAATCAAATTAATTTTGATGGCAAAAAGACAATAGACTGAAGAGGTTTGTCCATGTTTGGCCTGAAGAAATGGTAAAAATCAGCTTATGAAGCAGAGTACAGCCTGGGCTGGAAAGAAATCAGTCTCATCTTTTGATTTTTGCTTCTTCGCTCAATGTGTGGCTCTATTACTTAATTCCACAAGAATTCCAAAAGTCCACTTTTGCTGGCAATGTGATCCCAAAAGTGCAACTTTCTATAAATATAAATACCTAAACACATACATTTCACATACTTTACAAAAAAAAAAAAAAAAGACCTATACGCCTACAATAGACCAGCAATTTTTCTGACAGATGCAAAAAGCAGGAAGTGAGTGAATTAGTAAGTGACTGTGTTACACTGTGGGGTAATGAGTCAGCCGGCCTGGGTGGACTGCCGTGTCAGTCCATAAGAATTAAACCTTAGCGACATCCTGAATTTGTTCCTGACCACTCTTTGGAACCAATTTGTAAAATCATGGAAAATCTCTAGGTGCAGTTTGCAATATTCTTCATTTTTGTATTATGTTAAATATA
Organism: Channallabes apus; assembly: GCA_030522415.1. Classification (NCBI taxonomy): domain Eukaryota; kingdom Metazoa; phylum Chordata; class Actinopteri; order Siluriformes; family Clariidae; genus Channallabes; species Channallabes apus. Next base: position 43,602,166 of record CM060108.1, read on the forward strand.
AGTTTAGGCAGTCGTCTGCCAAAATCTCACTCACCAAGCTCTCCAAATACCACCCACAGACTTAGTGTACGCCACAACATGGGTGGAAATCCACTGGTGGTTAAAAATGTACAGAAATTGTTGCTTAGAAAGTGGCAAAGAATGAGTATGAGTAAGCTTAGGGTGACTCAAATGTATTACATGCTTACTCTTTCCTTCCCCCATTTGTGATTTTTCCAAAATGGACACAAGGCTACTTGGAATTCCCTATTAGGAACAATGAAGTTTTCCAGATCTAAAACACTACATGTTCTCTCCATAAGCTTCAGTATTTCTTCATCTGTCTTATTTATATTTAAAGATCAATCCTGTTCTCAATCCTGATTGGCCAGAAGGTGTGGACTAACCTTCAACATCAGCAGCTCTGACAGTTGCTCCAGTTGTAATTCAAACCACATGTTTACATAAATGCACTCATTTGAATTTGTTATCACATCCACAGAAGCACATCATTTATTAGGACTTTCACTGATCAATCATAACATTAAAGCCATGTTATCATTAACACCACCTAGGTTTTGAGTTGCCCCTGTGGCCTCTTGGGCCATAGCTCAGCAGGACCTCTGGGGGTTTGCTGTCACTGGGACAATGGCAGTGGTTCCTTGGGGTGCTGTGGGTTGTGGGGTGGCACCTTCATGAATCATGAATTTGTTTTTCCGATGCATCCCACTGGGGCTTGGTCAGATCACTGGGAATTTGGAGGCTGGGTAAGTGGCCTAGTGCTTTTTGCCTTCTGGGACCCATGCAAGGTATGAAAAAAAACCCTAGTTTGCCTCAAGGTAGATGACACTACACAACAACAATATGAATCAAATTTAATTAAATTGCTAATTAAATATTTATATCTGATGGGATTTCTTTTGATTTCATACAATAGATGGACAAAAGATATGTATGCTTGGTGAACTTCTCATTCCACATTTATCCTGACTTTCCTGTTATGATAGCTATATAACTCATTAGGGAAGAGTGCATTGCAGAATGTTCCTGGTTGTGTTTCTATTATAGTTAGTATTGATCTTTTTGGTGATTTGTGGGGCTGTGGGGTGGCACCTCCATGGATCAGATTTGTTTATTTGATGCATGGCATTGGGGGTCAATCAGATCTCTGAGAATTTGGAGGCTGGGTCAGTGGCCTTGGACTTTTTTGCCTTCAAAGTGAACTGTGGTGCCTTGAATGTTCTGGCTGACTTTCTATCATGGTCAGCATTGACTTTTTTTTGTTTTGGTATATTTTGGCAAAGGATGAGCCTTGGGTGACCATGATCTTGTGACCAGTTTGCTGGTGTATAGTTGGTGATCAGTGTCAGTAATTATAATTTTGAGGCTGGTCATTGTCGGTAGTACTTATTACCTTGGGGAGGAATATGGTACATTTATGTAAGGAGTCTTCATAGGTTAAGCAGTGCACTCATTCGATTGTAACTTAAGTGTCCTTAAAAATGCAAGAGACTCATGTAAACACGTTGTGTTTTTCAAACCTGCACAGTTAAAGTTGGGGGTCATGTTTCAGAGCCTTGAACTTCTTTCTCTGAATGTATTCTGTGTCACATGGCTTTTCTTCTTTTCGTCTCTTTGCTCTTGCCTGTTTCTCTGTTTTGCCCCTACGAGCACACATGGACATGGACACAGTCACACACTGAGTGATTAATGTTCATCATGGCCTTTCCTTGTCCCCTACTTATACCCTTTAAGTCCGATGGACGGCGTAGCATTTCACGAGTTCTACCTCATGGCGCCTGAGATTCTGTGCCCTTCGTGGAGCCCATCCTCCTTTTCTTGTCCTCATTCCACAGACGCCTTGGTCCTTTCTTTTTTTCCCCATCAAGGCAAACCGGGTCATGGTGAATCATCTCCGATATCTGATTTATCAGTCTCATGTGCTAGGTATGGCCTTCTTCATTCCTGCTGCATTCATTGTGTGTAATAATTCCTCCGGGCCACTTGTGGACATTGAGGATTAACAATAATACTGATTGTCACCTCAACAGCTGGTGTAGCAATGTATAGAATCTTGACACATGATACTTCTTTGTTAGCTAAATCTTTACTCTTACCTATACATAGATATCGTTGAATACACTTCAACACTGTGAGTGATTGTTTTGTTTTTTTAGTAGGAGTGTATACCGAGTTTTGAACAGTATGCACCACATAAACAAATGAAAAATGTATCGAATTATTAATAAAGTGAAGTTTTCAGTGACAAGATTTATGTCAACTTTTTGTAAGCTGTAATCATTTGCAATGACCCTTTAGATCTGGACACTATGTACATTTGGGTTCTTCTCAGGATGTAACAATGCATGAAGTCTGCTTTTTACTTAACTATTGCTTTGATTTGTTGCCATATGTCCGCACAATTTTTACTCTGTCCAGGAACATTTGAGAATAAAAGGGTTAACTGAGGTAACGCAACACCCATAAACACCATCCTGGACACTCTAGTGCTAGAGGCTGGCCACCATTAAGTGCGTCTCTTTTGTGTGACTTGAAAAGTCTTCCTCCTTAAACCTCCTTTGTAATGCACCTCTTCCTGGCCTTCTGCACTGACCCCAGTCCTTCAGCATGATGTGAAAACGGGTGCGGTATCCGGGACAGGAAGACGCTTCCTCCACGCCTTTAACCTCTCTTCTTCACTGCAGGTCATGTGTCCCGCCTTGCTCCAGCTCAGTACTTCACACTTCAAGCCAGCACACATTCCATTTGAGTGGGAAGGAGGGAGGGATGGTACAGGATCACACTAATCCCCTAAATGCGGAACAGGGACACACCTGTCAGGAGAACATAAGGCCTGGGGGAGAATGGTTTTCTGGGGGATGTATATATGTCTCAAGATTCATTTTGAATGGAGAGAAGTAAAAAACATACAAATTAAAGAAAGAGGTCCTGGAAAGGTATGAATAAAACTAGTCTCAAGGTAGATGACACACTACAATACAAATCAAATCAAATTAAAATGTTAATAAAATATTTATATCTTGTGGGATTGCTTATTGATTTCATACAATAGATGGCCAAAAGATATGTATGCTTGGTGAACATCTCATTCCACATTTATCCTGACTTTCCTGTTATGATAGCTATGTAACTCTTCAGGGAAGGCATTCCACTAGATTTTGAAATGTGGGCCTGGGAATTTGCGTTTGTTCAACTCCAGAGCATTAGTGAGATCAGTGATGGTGAAGAGATTTCAGTTCAACCCAAAGGTATTACAAACGTAACCTTACACGTTCTTCCACTCCAATCTCCAATCAAACGCAGAATGTCTCTATGGAGCTGGCTTTGTTCACAGGGGCGTTGTCATGCTGGAAGGGATTTGTACCTATTAGTTTCAATGAAAGGAAATCATAAATCTACAGCATACCAAGACCCCCCATAAACTCTTCTTCTCACTATGTGATAACACTTTATGGAAATCTCATAACATATATGGCAGGAAAGGTCAGACATCCATAAACGTTTGGGTATACAATACGGATATGGGCTTAGTGGTAAGCACTGTCATCTTGCACCTCCAGGGTACAGGGTCGATTCCTGTCTGGGTTCAATTCTCAACTCTGTGTTCAAGGAGTTTGCATGTTCTCCATGTTTGTTGGTTTTCCTCTGGTTACTCTGGTTTCTTCACACCATCCAAAGACGTGCAGATTCGGCTAATTGTCTTTACCTAAATTGTAAGTGTGTCCAGGATGTACCCCGCCTCATGCCCTAAATCTCCTGGAATAGGCTTTAGGCCCCCATGATCCCGTGTACAGGATAAAGTGGTATAGATGATGTGTGAGTGAGTGAGTGAGTGAGTGAGTGAGATTGAATATGAATTAAGAAGTTTTCTCAAGACTTTTGGGAGCTGCTGCTTGGTTCAACCATATTTGTTAAACTTTTTTTAAAACATCTTATCTCATTTCCAGATTTCCTTAGAAAATGCTTTCATTAGAACCTCAGCTGAATCACTGGAGACTAAACACCCACTTTAAGGATGATTAATGTAACCCTTTAAGCAAAGAGCATTTAAAGAACTTTTTTTTAAGAAACATATAAAGGTCTCAGGATTGTGTTGTACAGAGAGACATTAATCTCTCAGCACATACAGTAATAGGCATTATGATGAACTCAATTTTGTTTACTAACTACACAAACATGATCAAGCAGAAAGTGTTAAAATGGGTCACATGGACTAAGAAATAGCACTGATACACATGATCAGGTGTAGCCAATGTGATAATAATAATAATACTATTGTAATTTTTTTTTGATGTTATACATTTGCAACATCATTCCCTTTTTCCCGTATCTCCATGAACACACACTGGCCGGACATCCCTATAAATACTTATATATTTTAATCATCATTGTCTTATTCAATGTTTTCTGCACATATCTTTGTCTCTTGAGTTTAAAGGGTTTTACAAAACAAATAAAAACAAAACAAACCTTGAACTGTATCACTTCATTTGCAGTACTAACTGGTACTCAAATAATCTCCATCCACGAGATATTTCACTGCGAGTCACTTTGGGTAAGAGTGTCTACCGAATGCTGGAAAAGTACATGGAGAACAAGCCACAAGATGGGTCCGGTGGTTGAGGCTTTAGGTTACTGAAAGGAAGATCAGGGGTTTGAGCCCTCCTACCATCAGGTGGTCACTGTTGGGTCGTAAGACCCTTAACTCTACAGTATACCCCAATACAACCCAGTCATTGTATGCGGTTCTGGTCTCAACCCCAGTGATAAATGGAAGGGTTAAGACAGGAGGGATGTCCAGTGTAAAACCCTGTTTTCAGATCTTGTGGATGAAATGATCTGATGTGGTGACCCCCAGGATAGAAGGGTCAAGGCCCAAGAAATGAAAAATAAAAAAACGTCACTGAGATCACTGTGGACATTGACTAAAGCTCTTGACTCATTGTTTTGTCATCATTGCTTTGCATGTGGCATATTTGTTTATGTTTAAATACCCAGGAATATTAAATTCCAAGTTTCCACAGCTCTGTCTATATCACTGTGTACTGTTACAGCTTTTTTTTTCTTTTTTTTTTCTCGAACTGCTTCATGGCTGCCTGAGGTGTGAAAGCGGATTAACTCAGAGAACCGCAGCGAGCTTGAAAGAACCTGTGGCGTGACCCACAGAATGACAGCACGGTCTGTGGGCCTGAAGCCAAGGATGAGAAGAGTTTCAGACTAAAAGGATGACACAGCTGCTTCCTCTTCACGTCCAGCGAGGCTTTCAGATTTTTCTCATAACACTGTGATCTTTAAAGATGATGCCATGCTAGGTTTACGCGCCAGCAGGCTAAGTCATGCTGACATGCCGGTCATGTAGCCGAGGCGTTCCTAGACCTGATATAGACATCATGTTGTGACTGTTTGCGGGTTCTGTGTATCGAGGTTGTCAGTGCTGATTTCATGGCCTTGTAAATATCAGGCCCCGCACGTGGAGCATACGGTACGCGTGGATATTTGATACAGATGTGCACAGGGTTTGTTCTTAATTTTCTGATGCAGAAGCAAGCACATTTTTTTTGTTTGTTTGTTTTTTTTCCCTTCAACATACACATAAACATCTACTTTAACAATACTTAAAAAAAAGGCTTATATAGAGAAATGCTCGATTTTAAATATGTATTCATAACCCAGAAAACAAATCAATGTGTATGTAATGAATTCCAGTGCTTGTTGTATATATTAGTGATACAGTGTATGTTTCATATTAACAAACATTAATGATAAAATGTAATAAAATAAAACATGTGGCGGGTATTAAATAACTAATCAAAATAATTTTTGTGCATAAGATAAGAGTGAACAAATACATATTTAAGATGTCATCTGACAATATATATGTGTGTGTGTGTGTGTGTCTCCCTCACCAATGCCATCATACACGTCCCTCCACCCCACACACACACACCCCCATTCCAAGGTTATTTAAACTAAACCAACCGTTGGTTCACTGTCTTAGATCCCTTCCCTCCCAACGCAGGCCCGAGCCTCAAGGCCTGTCAGAGGAACGCTGCTTTGCATGAAGCTCTGATTATTATCTGCACTCCAAAATGACTAACAGCTGGCCCCTTCACGGCTGATCTTCACATCGTTTATGTATCGAAAACTGTTGGAATGCGAACAATTACGGCTTTCATTTTCTCACCGTGCACCCTCCTCCTCCTCCCCGAAACACGGTTTACACAAACCCTGCTCTTTAAATTCTTTGTTTAAAAGGCTTTTTATGGGCCTCCGGGGTCGGCCGCTGGAGATGAGGAATTCGCTTCGGCGGTCTTGTTCTTGCTGTTGTTCTGGTAGCAGACGTCCTTAAGAGGGAGTCGGAGAAGCTGGTTGGCTTTACAGACGTTCTCGATGACCTCTAATCATACACACACTCAATTACACACACACACACACACACACACACGCTTGCAACCAAACACAACACAGTATAAGGGAGTTTGCTGTTTCTGACTGATTCCATTTTCAAAAGCGCTTTTTACGAAGTCGAAATCTGTGCTGCGGCTGGACGGAGGTCACGCAGGGGTCAAACCGTAGAGAGCGGAGGCAGGAAACGAGCGCGGTCCGAGAGCTTATCGATCTCGACATGCGTGATTTGATGCGCTGCGTGCGAGTCAAACATGGTTCGGATTACCAAAGCTCTTGTGCGCACACGTGATGGCCAACGATAAGACGTGGTGCGTCACGTCACTAACGTGGCGACATGTGGCGAGCGCAGCCGCACCTGTGTGAGATTGCATGAAATGGTTTGTATTTAGTATGTGTATGTGTGTGTGTGAGTGCGTGTCTAAAGTTCGGCAGAGTCGGTCTCAGCAGTAAGCTCAGTCTAAGAATACCTTACACATGCTCTCGCCATTTAACCCATAATTATTACAATTGAAATAATGTTCATATTAATGGCATCAAATTGCTTCCAAATGCTTTCAGGGCTTGTAATTGACAAATACGTCTGAGACACACACGATTCAAACACACACACACACACACACACACTCCACATACACACACCCTAACATGATGTTTCCCATGGCATTCACAAAATGAAATAAATAATAATAATAATAATAATAATAATAATAATAATAATAAAAGTCACATGCAGGGTTTATTTTAATTGGAGTATTCATGTTCCTGAAACTGGAGCACTTCCTGTTTGGGTGATCTATAACTATTCTGAAGTATTAATGTTTTTTTCTTTCTTTCTTTAGTGCGTTCTGGGAATTCTGGTAGCTTTGATAGGCTCTCCTCCCAGCCCTGGCTCTAAAGCAGCCACAAATGCAAACCGGACAAAATGGCCCAGTGTTACACACCTGACGTATTAATATTCACACCTTTTCCTGCCTCACAGTCTTAACATCTGATCCATGCCTTTACGGAATTCATCTATTGTTATATAAAAAAAAACACACACACACAATTTATCATCAAGATCATTGACAACACACTTTTTCTGTTATTCATCAGTATTGCATATTTGATAATTTATTAAACTAGACATGAAAAGTTTCCAAACACATAAAAAAAAACATGCAACGGTTAGATTTCATAATTATAGAAAACAACAGCATTTAATGTCATTTAGGTGTTACTCATGTAGGGGGACATTTGGTGGACAAACAAAGCAATGTATTTACTTTAAATTTATAAATGTTTATACTTTTGCAGTATATTTTTTTTTTTTTTGTTGTGTTATTATGGCAATTTTATATGGTTATAAAGCCAGCAATATTTATTTATTTATTTTATTCAGATATGTTGTGCTTACATATTTTGTGTTATATTATTTGGTTATGCTATATAACAAATAATGTTAATGTTATTTATTATTAATTATTATTATTATTAATTATTTATTAAGTAATTTATTAATAATGTAAAAAGTTACATTTTTCTCATTGCTTGATTGTTGAAAATGTTTTTTGTATTTTTTTTAATTAGTTGATTCTTTTTTTGCCAAAAATATTTGTTTGTTTGTCTGTTTGTTTGTTTGTTTTGATTCTATTCAGTTATGGTATTTAGTTGTGCTGGACAGTATACCAAGTAATCCTATTTCCATTTTATTTGTATTTTTTTGCTTCTCTGTCATTGTTTGCTTAAAAGTTTATTCATACTGTAGCTTTCAAAAATGTTTATTTGTTTTTGTTTGTTTTTTATTTTTCATCTGTTATTGTTCCACTGTTATTCAGTAAAGTTGTATGAAAATAACTGCTTTTTTGCTTTGCATTTATTCATTGATTTGCTTGTTTGATTCTTTCTTTGTTCATTTAAAAAAAAAAAATTATGTTGGTATTTTTGTTTGTTGTTTGCTCCAAACGACTTTCATGTTCTGTTATGCTCTGTTATGTCAGTATGTAAAAAAAAAGCATGTTTATTAAATAAATTATGTGTTCATTTGTTTATTTATCTGTCTGTTTGTTTGTTTGTATTTCAAGAAAAGTTGATTTCTTTGGTTTACTTGTTTATTAGTTTTCGCTAAAATAGTTGAGGCCTTAATGACAGTTTTTTACTTTTTTACCTGTATTTAAAAAGAATTAAAAAATGAATTAAATGTATTTATTTCTTTGTTTATTGTTTATGGGTTGTACTCCGAAAAAAGAGGGTTTGTTTGTAAATTTCCATTTTGTGTAAAAGCTTCCCCCCTCCCCCCTTCTTTGTATGATATTTTATTTAATTTCATGCTTTTTTATGCAACAGCAGTTGCTCAGTGGTTGATGATAAGGTCCCCGGTTCAAGCCCCAGCGCCACCAAACTCCCACTGCGGGGCATTTGAGAAAGACCCTTCACCCTTAACTGCTCCAATGCAATCAGGCATCAAGCTGGCAACTTAGCCCTGTTAGAAACTACTGAGAGTGGCTCTCCTCTCATTAATAGAAATATTAATGTCAGTAAATGAAGAGAATCCACTGCGACATGTACAGTACGCATAAAACTCCTGTTTAACGGTGAAGCAGCCATCAGAGCTTTCAATTTCCATGCAGAGAGCTGGAGACGTTTCTTTCTTTTAAAGATGTTTAGATTTCAGGGTTTTGTGTGCAGCAGATGTGAGAAGAGTAAAAAGCGAAGGAGTTTATGTGGCGAAAAAAGTGCAGCAGCAGTGTGAACCAGCTCGACACGACTCATCCTGACCCCTCGGCACGGTGCTGGTGGAGGAGAAGAAAATGGTAGGGGGGCCACATCAAAGCCTGCGCAGGCCTGTGCACTCCAAATGTCCGCCGGATGCCCCATAAAGAGCGCCACGGCATTCAGTCTTGACAAAAAGCAACATGCAATGATTCCAAAGTCAACACCATGTTCTACACCGCGTCCTCAGAAAGTGCTGCTGTGTTTCAGGCATGCTTATAAAAGTGTGTCGTAGGGGGGCGATGTATTAAAAAAAATAATAAAAATCCCCCTTGTCCAGCATCTTTCCCAGCGGACAGAAATAGCATCGTAGTCACCCTTTAAAGCAAAAGAGAGAAAAAAAAAATCCCACCCACCCACTCACTCACCCACACGGTTAAGTGGTGATTAATGGCTGTACGATCTGAGGAGCTGTGGATGGAGAAGTCTCGCCGCCGAACTCCCAAGGAGCACCGAGGAGATGGAGCGATGTATTATGGGGTCTGAACCCGAACGTGAACGCAGCGTTGCCCTTTGAAGCCGCTCTGAGCTCCACGGGAAGCTGCGCTTGACTGGAAACTGCGCTGGACTCGCTCTGATCTTTCCCATGTTTGTTCTCAATACGGGAAACTCAGCACTCTTTTTATAGTCCAGCGTCAGATGCACAGCTCATGAACTTGAACGAGATATGTAAGTCTGAAGTGTTCGCAAGCAGTAAAATATAACAGTATGAAATGACCCGCAGACAAAAATGGTGCTCAGTGACCAGCTTTCCTGGCCAAGACAAGACATCACGATAAAATGAAATCAAACGCTGAGAATTAAAATGAATGCTGTTTAGATCAGAAGTATGAAAAATTATTGTTGGCTCAGAATTTCAAACCAAAACTCAGCTGTTATTCTTAAAAACTAGCTTATAATGCTAACAGACCCACTCAGCTCTGAGACTGGAGACTCCTTCTAATAATAATAATAATAATAATAATAATAATAAATCAACAATTCATTTTCAATTTTCAAAATGAGCTGTTACTATAGAAACAATAGTTGCAATATAAACCTGTGATTTGTGGCTACAAAGCTGCCAGATGTGCTGTTCTAGAAAATGAATCATTATCACAAACATCTGCAAAATATAATCAACACAATTGATTTGTTTCTCCTGTAAAAGCAGGTCATTATTTCTGTTCAGTCTGGACCAGCATCTCATATTAACATTCCAGACTAAAGAATTTCACACTTGGCTCGTCTTCCTCACTGGTCACAAGTAACTATTTTCATTTTGGCGAGTAAGAAGGAGTGAATTGGTGTATATTACGTAAATCTCAATGGACGCTATTAACAGACAAAACACAGGGCGTGAAAAAAAAATGAAAAGGAGTAAAATGTCAGTCAGGCCGTCTCCTTCTCCGCCTGTAAGAGTTTCAGTTCAGCAACAAATCAGATTTTGAG
>CM060108.1:43617755-43625255 GCA_030522415.1 Channallabes apus
CTTGGCCTCTTAGTTAGCTAGTTTTAGCTCTTCAGTTAATTGATGTTGTAAATTGATGTTGCATGTAGCACCTTGGTCCTGGAGGAACGTTGCTTCGTTTCATTGTCTACTAACTGTATATGGTTGAATAAAGCCAACTTGAACCAAAGTGCTCTTTCCACCCAAACTGAAAGTGTTTTGATTGACGGCTGAGAATGTAAGTGAAAGCAAGACTTTACGTTGCTGTAAAAACCCTGCACAGACTCGCCCCAGCAACATGAAGCAGAATTCAGACCCACACCAGACTACCAGTCTCTAATCAAACTGATTAACAAGAACAGTGGACATCTTGGCTCAAATCTCTCCATTGAGAGACTTGGCCTTTTCCACAGTTTAGTCTGGCGCAACCAGAGCCAGCAGGCATTTCTGCTCTATGCTGATCCCCGCTGTCTTGTGCAGCTGTAACTGAGTGGGGTTCTGCGTAATACCAACCGAGCTCGGGGTAAATCATGCCAGCTCCTATCACGCTGAGAGAGTGCTGTGCTCCGCAGTGTATCCGACATCCATTCAGAAGGTGGAGCGCGTCCGCATACGCACTGAGCGCATTCACAAAGGACAACTGTGTCCAAATATGTGCAATCAAACTAAAAAATTTTCTTTAAAAAGAGACATTTTACATATACTGTATGATTACATTGACATACATTGCTGTGTATGTTTCTGGAATATGTTCAGTTTCAAATGGATCAGGAACATCTGGACCATTTTTTTTTTTCTCAAATCACTTCACAAATACAAGTACACCAGATTGACTTATTATGCTAATTTTTGGCAGGTTTGCGTCACATGGGAATTTGACTGGATTTGCAGGCTGCATTGCGGCATCCAAAATGATCGCATGCTTCATGATCACTTACAAAGAGCAGAAATACCGAGACTCACACTCATGATTTTGTTCAAATCGGTTTTACAATTTTGATTAAAAAAGGTTAATGAAGTCATTACATAAAATCAGTGGAAAAAAAAAAAAAAAAAAAAAAATATATATATATATATATATATATATAATCATGAATGATGTTTACTTGTAGTTATTTAGTTCTTTTTTTTTTTCTCACTAAGCTATACGTTATATTTTCAACATTTTATTCTTGAACGTTGATTTCAGTAATATGATCTGCATTTTTTTATATCGAGTTCTATTAATCGTCCATAAAACCTTTAAGAGACTTCCTATCATGTATGGTTCCAAGTAGAGCCTCTTGAGGACGCACCGCTTTTAAAACAAACTTTGTAGTGTAGCAAAGTGGATTTTCTATCCCTGGTGATCACTTTCACGGACATGGAGATGGAGATGGAGATTTTCTCACATCTGTATTTTCTGAGGTACACGTCAAGAAGACCCGGCTGCTTTTTCTAACTCTCGTTATTTTCCCTGGTCATCTGAGATAAGTCTATAAAGTTATTATGGAGTAAGGAGGAATACAGAAGCTCCAGTGCCACCCAGGTCTCTGCTTTATTCTGTTGTCCGACGCGACTCAGGTTCAGGCTGGAAAAACAGAGATATAAGTCACAGCCGGGCCTCTCTGTATTATAAACAGGTGTCAGTTGAGCAATAAAAAATGACAACATAATTCGTACCCGAGCCGCTTTGTCAGAGTGGATTAACACATCGTCAGAGGCAATTTATTTTTACGCGGCAATGCGGCTTCGGGGCGGCGCCTGTGTGAGAAAGACGCTCTTGTGCAGGACGTGTGTCTGTTTCCAGATGTGCGAGTGGTATTGATGCAGCATGTTGGGTGTCTATGCTACTGTGAAAAGAATACGCAAGAAAAGGGCTCGGTATGTGTTTGTGGGTGTAAACTAGAAAAAACTTTGCCAAACAATGTGTCCAAGCTACAAAACATGTTCACTTTTGGAAAAGAACACCAACCGTTTGGCAGAAAGACATTTTTCTAATGACCATTAGTTTTCATAATTAAAAAATTAGACATTTTTACAAATTAATTAGAAATAAGACATTTTATATATAAACTTTATACAATATTGTGCACGATATTGTTAATGTAGCATTTGCTGTTAAAATAACTTCCACTGTTTCCTGCTGTAACACACCTGTTTCTAATTGTGCAGTAATTTATTGGTGTAATTATACAAGCTAATAAAGTTGAAGACAATAAAACCACAGGCGAGTTACCCGACTGCTGCTGGTTTATTAGGTGTGAGTGGATGGAAACTGTAATCTCTAAAAGAAAAGCTGACACTTGTCCATCAGCTCGTGTATCCATGTACATCTAGTCTATAATCCTCTGACCTTTTCGACACACTTTATTGAATTTCTTGTATGTTCTCGGTCTCTGCCTGGAGGTCAGGGTGGTGCTGAGATGAAGCCGTCTTTCCTCTCTTTCCAAGCATCTGTTTGTGGCTACGCCCCGCCGCTCCGTCTGCTTCTTATAAAGAATATCAAACAGCGAGAGCAGCTTGAGCTGAGCAGCACCTGTTTCCTGCTCTTCCACTCCACACGCTGTCCACCTCGTTCAAAGAGACACCAGGAGGAACAGAGAGAGAGAGGAGACGACCTGGACCTCCACACCCCTCCGCAAAGAGAGACTTGATACTCAGAGTTCTCACACACACACGCACAGCCCGGTGGGTTGGCTTGGGTTTTATTATATTATATTATATTATATTATATTATATTATATTATTCATTCATTCATTCATTCATTCATTCATCTTCTATACCACTTTATCCTGTATTTAGGGTGTCGGGGACCTGGAGCCTATCCCAGGAGACTCAGGGCACTAGGCAGGGTACACCCTGGACAGCGTGCCAATCCCTTGTAGAGCACACACACACACACACACACTCATTCACACACTACGGGCAATCTGGGAACGCCAATTAGCCTAACCTGCATGTCTTTGGACTGTGGGAGGAAACCGGAGTACCCGGAGGAAACCCACCAAGCACGGGGAGAACATGCAAACTCCATGCACACAGAGACGGGAATCGAGCCTGGCCGGGAATCGAACCCGGACCCTGGAGGTGCAAGGCGACAGTGCTAACCACTACACCACCGTGCCGCCATATTATATTATATTATGTTATATTACAGCTAGGAAGCGATTAATAAAAATCACTTGATGTGGTGTCAAGTGTGGTGTATCAATCATACGGTAATTATATCAATCAATTGATAAATCAGCAATAAAAAAGTTGATATATATCAGTTGGTATGTATCAGTTAATAGACATCATTTAATATAGCTCATTGATATGAATCTAAGTTAATATGATAATTTAGTTAATATGTCATTTGATATGAATCAGTTCATATGAATAAGTTAGTATTAAGAAGATCAGTCATCACTAACTACTTGATATAAATCAGTTGGTATAACACATATTCATATGAATCAGTTATTGTATGAGGTAGTAACAAAACGTTGAAAGAAGTACTTTATTACTTCCATATTTTACATTATAATTATCTAGCAAGTAGTCAGTGTGGACCTTCTCCTGTGATCATCATACACAAGGTGCCGAATGGTTTCAACATTTTTGTGGGTTGAGCTCGTCTTGCAGCATCGCCGTAAACTTTTCGAATCATGTCGAACATCTCTGTGGCAAATTTGTCCAAATTAATGCAGAATTTCACGTTCGCTCCTTGTTCTAAATTGCTGTTGATGATGAAGTAGCAGATGTGGTCAGATTAGCGCCAGTTGCACAGCTCTCGATGTACACAGGACGATGTCTTTTGGCACACTGACTTATGAAGACTGTGTGTGCAGCCCAGTACTGCCATATGTTGGTGTTACAAAATGAGTCTCAAAACTTTTTGATACCACTTTGTAATTTAATTCATATAAATCACTTGATATGTCAGTTGAACCAGATGGTGTAAATGAACAGATATGAATCAGTTGCTATGAATCATGCATTGTAAATGAGTTAATATAGACTGGTTGCTATAAGTAAGTTGTTATGAATCAGGTGGTACAGATCAGTTAGTATAAAATCAGTTAATATACATTGATTAATCTAAATGAGTCAATCCTGTATGAATCAGTCAAAGTTTAAAAATACAATTGAAATTAGGAAAACAAAACAGCAAATACCAACAATCATTCAATCAATTTCAAAACAAATCTGCTCTGCTCATTGACATGTTTTAAAATCCCAAACCTTCACACTATAACTTCCACACTCCTCAACCCCCTAGACCTCTTTGCATAACCATATCGTGTGGTGTAGTCGCCTGGGTACCAATGACACTCACCTGTTTGCAATTGCATGTATATAAATTCACACTGAGGGTTTATATACATGCAATTCAATTGCAAACAGGTGAGTGTCATTCGTAATATAGTGTGTTCTTGCTTTTTGAAATCACTACCCTTATGCAAGTTATATTAACTGTCAATATATTAAATTTAGTGTTCTGATCGAGCGATAAATTGAAAAGATTTTATAATATTACAGTAATATTCCTTGTTACTACACTAACTTATACTAGTTATACTACTTATTAACAGAAAAAAAGATATTCATATTCAAAAATATATTCACAATATACAGAATAATATATTGTATTAATATATTACAATGTATTGAAAAACGCATAAGGAATTCCGCATTTCATATATTTAGAAATGTATTAAATATATTCAAATGTATATAATTTTATTCAACAAATATTCTTTGTAATATATTTAAAAAAACATTTTTGTTTAAATATACCTACAGTTTTTCTTTTATATTTTTTACAACATGCTTATATGAATATAATGGTTTTTGACTTCATTACAATATACTGTATATATCCATACTGTAAATGGTCCAATCATATATATAATATAACTATTTCATAATGACAATATTAAACTGGGTACTTATCCATCCCAGTCAAAATTATCCTCATTCAGCTTTTTTTGTAGCACTTTCAGTGCTCAGTAATGGAGAAAAAAATATTTCCTTTGTTTTTGCATACATCATTTGTAGTGAGGTATCAGTTGTGGTTTGTATGTTGTGCTGTGGTAGTGTTGTGGTACTATAAGAGTGTAGTCAGGTATAGAGCCAAGCTTCACAACTCACTTACTCACTCATTGTCTATAGAGTTTTATCCTGTGTGCAGGTTCGTGGGGAGACTGGAGCCTATCCTAACAGATTTGAAAGTGGTACACCCTGGACAGGATGCCAACCCATTACTGGGCATTACACACACCATACAGGGCAATTTGGGAATGCCAATTAGTCTAATCTGCATGTCGTTGCACCCACCAAGCACAGGGAGAGAACATGCACGCAGGTGGGAATCAAACACGAAACCTGGAGGTGCAAGGCGAAAGTGCTAACCACTAAACCACCGTGCCACTTAGCTTCACAAATTTACTGTCAAGAAAATTCCAAAAAAAAAAAAATTCAGAAAGAGGTTGAAGGTGATTGTTTGTGCATCTGTATTTCTGATTGCCCGTGGACGTGTCATAAGGCTTACCATCAACAAAACATGTCAAAATGTTTGTGACTATTAGTATTATTTGATAAGTTTCTTTGTGGACAATGTCTCCTCTGGAAAACAGTACATAGACACAAGGGTTAAGAGCAAACTTAGTACATTATTCAAATTCCATAATGCTTTGAAATCTGACTATACTAGAATAAAAAACAACAACAACAACAACACAAAATTACACAAGAACAATCTTAAAATGTTTTAAAGCTGTGTCACTGGTTGTGTAAGAGTAAATATTGTGAAAGGTTGATATGTTGAGCTATACCATGTGCTTGTGATGAAACATCGAAATAAGTTGCATGAAAATGTCATTTCATTAAAATATATATTTCATATGAGTTCAATGAGCTGGTTTAAAAAATGAAATGGTAAAAAAACAAAAAGAAAAAAAGAATAATAATGTTCACCCTGTGGAGAGACCAGAGGCTGTGAAAATCTGTGATAAGAAAGAAAGTGTGAAAGAAAACAGGAAGTCAGGTTTGTATCAGCGCGTCCCTTGCTGTCTGTACAGAGCCCCCTTACCCCTGGGACACACGGCGTCCATTAAAAACAAGCCCTCCGCAGAGGAGGCAGGTGTTACGAGCATGCTGCTCACCGGGGACGTGTGTGTTTAGGAATTACACGTGTGTTTGGACAGATTAGGGCTGAGTCACTGCAGTGTTAATCACACAATAACATCAGGACAGGGCCTGGGGACAGTGTGGGAAACAAGCGATTGTGCATGTGCGTGCGTGTGTGTGTGTGTGTGTGTGTGTGTCTATGTGTGTGTGTGTGTGTGTGTGTGTGAGTACATAGACACTGTGAGCATCTATTATCGCCACTTATTGTACATAATTATGAAGAGTGCAGTTAATGTAATTATGATAATGAGCAGGATTATTATAACAGAAACTAGATTTTCCATTAATCCCGTGCAGGTATTTTAGCTGCAGCTATTAAGAGGACGGCACGTTCCGGCATGTTTACTGTACATGATATGCTGCTGATGGCAGAGTGGTTTTTCTCACTCTCCAGTTCAAATCAGATTCTTGCTGTGGCACAGTGGCACAGTGAGTGAGTTCAGTCTCACAGTCGACTATCGTGTCCAGAGGAACATGAACATACATCTTCCCAGACTGTATGAAACCCCCCAAAAAACCTAAAGAAACTCTCAACCATCTCAAAATCCACAAACAACAACAACAACGTCCTATTTAAGCCTTGGCCACTTTCACAGAATCTATCTAACATGTCTAACATTTTTACAATTTTCTGCAGTATTTTTTATTCACAGGTTAATATTTTAATTAACTTATAGTTATAATAACAGAGCGAGATGTTTATGTACAGTATTATATAGTATTATTATAAATGTTTTTGCTGATGAATAAATGAATAAATGATACACCAGCGCCTCAGTGCTCCATGTGCTGCTTTTACATTACGCGTGTAACTATGTCTGTGTGGGAAAAAGTGTGTCCCAGTCAGAGGTCTGTGGGAAATGGACAGAGATCAGGTTCAGTGGCATGTGAGTGACAGCAGGAAGGTATGAGCGAGAGATTTACAACGAGTGAGGGAGAGATAGAGAGTCATCAGGAAAGAGAAGTGAAGAGAGTGAGATCAGAGATACTGTCAGAAAAAGATCAAATAAGACCGAGTGAGACAGTTGGAGACATAGAGACACAGATAGAGAGGGAGAATTTTAATGAACAGACAAAGACATCAGAGTGAGAGAAAAACAAAAGAGTGGACGTTTATCTGTCTTACTTTCTTTTAGTTGTACTTTTATTAGTATTTATCTCTCTCACTCTCAGCCTTTACCTGTCTTACTCTCAGTGTTTACCTGTCTCACTCTCAGTGTTTACCTGTCTCACTCTCAGTCTTTACCTGTCTCACTCTCAATGTTTACCTGTCTCACTCTCAATGTTTACCTGTCTCACTCTCAGTATTTACCTGTCTTACTCTCAGTGTTTACCTGTCTCACTCTCAGCCTTTACCTGTCTCACTCTCAGTGTTTACCTGTCTC
>CM060108.1:43630255-43867755 GCA_030522415.1 Channallabes apus
GGCTCGGCGTATCGGCCGATACCGAGTACTGATCCGATACCTGAGTGTGTATCTGTATATACAGCTGTAGATACTACTAGCCCTGTATTAATTGACAGAATTATTTGCTGTGCTTTATATTTATCGCTTAATACTTCTTCACTGCCATAAACAGTGGTTGCTTGTGGCAACACGACACACGTTCCTGTGTTTGCATTCTGAGCAGCGAAGAAGAATTGATTTCCGATTTGCAGCGTTAAGCAAAGCTAGCGATCGTAAACTCAAATACTCGCCGATGCCAGATTTTTTTGTGGTATCGGCAGTATTTCCAGGGGTAGCACAGTGGTTAAGGCATTGTACTACGGTTGGGAAGATCCCAGGTTCAAACCCCACAACCACCAAGTTGCCACTGTTGGGCCCTTGAGCAAGGCCTTTAACCCTCAACTGCTCAGATGTATAATGAGATAAAAATGTAAGTCGCTCTGGATAAGAGCGTCTGCCAAATGCCTAAATGTAAATTTCTAGTACAGCCCTATTCCTATTCGGAACAACCCTATTCTACACCTGTACAAAAAGGCAAATTATATATAAAACGCTTTAAGATTATATGTTTTTATAAAGAGATGTACAAGAAAGTGAATCATAAACACTTAATAGTCCTAGAGTAATCCTGATTTTATAAAGAGGTTCTTCTAGCATTTTTCTTCCATAATGCAATTAAGAATTCTTCATAGAACTCACTCAAGACAAACATTTCTTTAAAGACAAACATGTCTTTAACAGAAGAATAAATTTATAAAATGTTAAAATTTTTGCATTGATATTGTTTTTATATTGTTTTTTTATGAAAATATATAATACAAAAAATAGTTACAGCATAACTAAGAACGTATGTTCTGCATTTTTTTTTAATACTTTTTTAAAGAAGTGGGAATTTCAGCCAAATTTTTATACTGTACTGTTATACTGTTTATATTTATAAATTTTGCTACTTGTTTGCACAAAACTCATAATAATATTATAAAAAAAAAACTTAAATAATATTTAGATCCCTAAAAACATCATCTTCAGTGGAGTGTAGAAGGGAGTCAATTTATATCGAAAACAACAACAGGTTGTACCATCTAAAGGTTTCAAATTATTTTTATTTAAATATGTGCAGTCTATTTTCCTTGGGACAATTACAACAGAGTTCATCTACTTCATCAACTTTTTTTTTTTTAATTTTTCTTTTTTTTTTTGGTCAATAACAAAATTTTTATGTATCCTTTGTTGGCAGGTGTAACAGGCGGTTGCCTAATTACTGGCTCCCGGCCAGTGAGGGGTGCTGTGGAAACTTTCCCGTTGATTTGATAAAAGAAGATGAGAGGCTAGGCTAGGCTAACAACAGCAACCACACAGCTAATGCCCCATACAAACGAATGCGGGATCTGTTTACATCCAAAAGCGCATGTGACATGGTGTACATGGTGTACAGCACGGAAATAAATGTATATACATGGTTAATTGTACACTTGGTATCTCTGGTGGTCCTTACCCTACCTGGGGAAGGTTGATAGCTCACGACTTCACAGCAGGCCATTTCATGACCAGACGTGATGCCATTCAAGAGATTATTAACACCCTGTCCTCTATCTGGACACTGATGATGAGGAGGGTTCTGGAGTGAATGATGAGGGCCCACATAGTGACGAAAGGTTGAAGCCAGCACCTCTTCCACCAGTCGACGCTAAGGACGACCAAAGTCTCATTTTCCTGGTGCTAGCAACCCACCTCAGTCAGCTAGAAATGGCCCTGCAGGCACTGGAAAAAAAAACTCTCCTACTGAATGGATGAGCTGTCTCATCAGGTGGGTGAGCTGCAACGCAACCGCAACACTGATGTATTAATAACCCAGCACAAACTGGAGAATGTCCAGGCAGAGATGCAGCAACTGTGTCGGACAGTAAAATAGCAGTGTGAGGATCAGTTGAATGATGTAGGCCATTCCATGGTGGAGTGCATGAAGAGGCGGGTCTCACAATTAAAGGCGATGATGGGTGCACTCCTTAACCTCAGTCAGGGCCCACTCCTCATCCTCCCTTTCCCAATAGCTGCTCTCACACTCCTACTTTCAAGGCCCCGGTAAAGCCAGATTTCCCCAGGTTTGGTGGTACTGAGGGGGAAGACTAACTCGTTTTGTGGAAAGGTGTGAGGAATATTTAGCCTTACACCCACTCTCTGATGGTGAGATACTTGCCATGCTCCCCTCTGTACTCTCCCACACGTAAAAAAAAAACTGGTGGACAGCAGAAAAACACAGTGTGAGAAGCTGGGTGTCATTTTAAATCTGCTCTGATTAAGGAATTCCTTACCAAGGACCATGATGTCGAGGCTGAGAAGTGTCTGAGGGAGCGGCTCCAGCATGCTGACGAGAGCATAAGGGACTTTGCCTTTCAATATCGTGCTCTGTGCCTAAGGTGGAAACCAGGGATGACGGAGAGAGAGATAGTGCAGGCAACACTGAGGAACTGTAATCCCAATATTGCCAGCCTGTTGCAGAGCACAGTTACCACCACAAGTGAACTGGTGTGAATTGGAACACTGGTGGAGAGGTATTTCAATGCGGCCAAAGTATTTAGGCAAAAGCAGAACCCCGTTCCAACACCAAACCATATAAAGGAGAGTAAAAGACCCACCAGCCTCAGTATTGCTCAGGCTAGCCCTTCTCTGTTGGTGGTACAACACAGAGTTGGTGGTTTTTAACAGAGGCTGGTGTACAGATTAATTTTAGCCAGCGCTCCTATACCATCACAGGTAGAGAAGGGGAATATTTTACACACGGCAAATCCGTTGTCCTAAGTATCAGACACTACCATTTCAGAAGAAAACAAATATCAGTTAGAAGACCTGTTGTTAGAGTGGCCAACCGTATGCACTGACCAAATTGGCCACACCAAGGCAATAACTCATCATATTTACACCACCGATGAAAGACCAATTAGGAAAAAAGCATACCCTGTTCCTGTCTACAACCAACAAATTGTAGAGGAAGAGGTCTCCAAAATGCTGAAAGCAGGGATCATTAGACCATCAAACCTCGCAATGGTCTTCTCCTGTAGTTCTGGTAGGGAAGAAGGACAGCGGGACCCATTTCTGTGTGGACTTTAAGGCCGCTGGATGACCTCTGGATGCCTTCCCTTTGCCCCAGGTCCACGAGATCATAGAGGTGCTCTTTGGGATAACTGTGATTAGCTCGTTATATCTGCATAGTGGATACTGGCAGGTGGAAATTCATCCCGACAGCAACCCTAAAACAGCTTTTGTCACTAATAACAATCAATTTCTCCATCTTCCATTCGGCCTTAAAAATGCAGGAGCAACTTTTCAGACGCTTATGAATTTCGTTCTAGCAGAAGCCATCGGGAAGTATTGTTTTGTTTACCTAAATGACATTGTTGTTTATTCAAAGGACATCATTACTCCCCTCAATCATCTCCAACAAGTTTTGTTCACTCAGCTGCTGGTCTCACACTCAACCTAAAAAAGTGTGACCTCTGTCAAACATCTCTCTCCTTTCTAGGACATGTCATATCTGCTGAAGGCATCAAAACAGAGGAAGCCAAAGTAGCAGCCATTCAAACTTACCTCGTTCCCTGCAACCTTAAGGAGCTACAGCGCTTTCTAGGTCTGGCTGGTTGGTACCACCATTTCATCCCCCACTTCTCAGAGCGTGTTGCTCCTTTACACGACCTGAAGAAGAAAGGATCCAAGTGGGTTTTAATCAGCCTAAGACCTCCTCACACCTTATACATTGGGTACTTAGGCTACAGGCTTTAGAATTTGTGGTACAGTACCGTAAGGGGCAGTATAACACCATTCCTGATTCCCTGTCACAGGACTGGGAGGGAGAGACTACGAATGTCCATCTGGCGATGCACCGAGGAAATTATCTGCAGTGGGGTTTGCCATGTGACTGAGGGGAGCTGGAGAATGCCCAAAAGGCGGATGAGGCACTCCATGCACTGTGGAGAGAAACAAAGTTAGATCCTGATGTCAATAAGATACACTATTGTGTGGTAAACCAATTCCTCTACTGTCAGATCCCCAAACAGGCTGGATGTTGTCTCCTCCGGCTGGTCATCTGAATGTCTCTGCGGCCTCAGTACCTGATGACTCTGATGAGACTACTGGAGGTTGCCTACTGGCCGGAGATACACCATGATGTGTTTACTGCAAAGCACACCTGTGGTGGAACCTGGTTTTATGTCAGGAGTAGACCTCATGGGTCCATTTCTCCACCTGAATTGTAAAGAAAAATAATAATCATGAGGCTTGTAATTGTCATAAAAATGGTTTTGTGTGTTTCTTATAATATATTGAGAGCATTTCAATAATAAAATTAAGAAATAAATTTTACCTATTTTTTAAGGAAATGAGTGTAATTTTTAGGCTTAATTTGAGGAAGCATTTAGTCTAAAATTTAGAGAGAAAATGGTTTCATGTTTATTTTAAGAGAATTGGTCCAATTATCCGGGGTTGATTGAGGCACCATCATTTATATCTCAACAACAGCAGTGATCACACACCATTTTGAAGGAGCAGATGAAGAGTGTAAAATGTTAAGAGGTAATTTAAGCCCCTTACTAATATTTACATTTATTCTGATTTCTTAAATAAGCTTTGTTGTTGCACTAGTGTCAGCATTATAAATGAAATAAATTAAACATTGTGAACATTTCTGAAAACATCCTGTCCGCCATTAGCCATTAGCATACTTGAGTTTGTTTATAGTGTCAGTCTCCACAGTTTACTTAAACAAGTTTTTGGGAGTTAGAGTTTTACAATATTACAAAGATATGAACCTAGAAATGGTTTACGGTATAAGTTCTCTCAGGTTTTAGTACAGAATGTGACTATTCCCACAAAAAAGGTGTTAGCATATAATGCTAAACAGTTAATTTAAATCACATATAAATTGTCAGTTACCAACTGTTTTACAAATCGTTTAAAATATCTTAAAACTGCTGTAAATGTTATACAGTAACAAGTGTTTTAATATTTTGATACCAGTGAAACATGGAATAAAAGCATGTGTAACACCAAAATGCATTATGTATTCATTTTATTATAAATCTTTTTTCATATTATTAAGTAATTTTCCTTAATACATATGAGTGCATTTTGTTTTATCTGCTTAAACTAAAAACGATTATTCCACTAATAATGTCAAATAATCATGTGTCTGGCTAAATAATTTAGAATGTTTTACTTTTTTTTATGTACTGTAGATTCTGCTAGGGAAAAAAATCAAGCTGTAAATACTACTTAAAAATAATATGCGTCTGGCTAAATAATTTAGGATTTTTTACATGATTTATTCAAGTAAATTCTTCTAAAAAAAAAAAAAAAAAAGCAAGCCTTAAAAACTGCTTAAAAATAATATGTGCAATATTGTTACCATATTTTTTAAGATAGCACATAGCATATACGATTTACATAAGTAGATAGCACATACGATTTTTTAATACGTAGTGTGGCTCAACTAACATCTGCTGGTGGTCGTCGATTACTGCAGCAAATGGGTTGAGATGTTTCCCGTAAGAACAGCTAAGGCCAACAACCTAGCCAACATTTTAAACAGGGAAGTTTTTACATGGTGGGGCACACCAGCTTACTTGGTTTCATAACGTAGCAGCTACTTAACACCATCTGCCGGAAATGGGGTGTGACCCAAAAGCTCACCACGGCCTATCATCCCCAAATGAACATCACGTAACAAACTAAGCAGACCTTATGATCACTGCGTTTTTCAAAGAAAATCACAAGCATTGGGACCAGTGGCTTCCTGAGTTTCGGTTTGCCATCAATAGGGCCTGGCAGGAAAGCACCGGTTACACCCCAGCACACGTAGCACTGGGATGCAAACTGAAGGGACCACTAGAGAGAATTCTTCACCGAAACATCTCACCTGATCATCCCGCCTATGCCACAGTATAGCATTAGGATGCAAGCAGGAGCAACGTAGTCCTTGCCCTGGAGCAGCAGGGGAAGTATTATAACTCCAGACGACAGGCAGTCATGTACAATGCGGGCGATCACATGTGGGCCCGTGGTATTCCTCAGTCTTGGGCGAAGGACTTGCACATGGCCAAACTAGCTCCAAAATGGAAAAGATCAGATCTAATCAAAAATGTACTTAATAATGTTAATTAACAGGTGGAGTGGGGCAATCAGGCTGGACCATTCACGGTCCATGTAATTAATTTAAATCCCCTTTACGGCGATGTCATGCCTTTTTCCGAGGGGGAAAAAATTCTGTGTGAATTTGTTATGTGGTGCGGGGTGTGAATGGTGTACAGCATGGCAATAAATGTATATACATGGTTAATTGTATACTCTATATCCTTACCCTAATCTGTTAACAGCTAGTTTTTGTTTAATTAACAAGAGGTAGTTTGTTACACAGTGACAGACGTCAAACATTTTCTGTAAGTCTTCACACACTGTTGCTGGTATTTTGGCCCATTCCTCCATGCAGATCTCCTCTGGAGCAGTGATGTTTAGGGGCTGTCGCTGAGCAACGCAGACTTTCAACTCCCTCCAAAGATTTTCTATTGGGTTGAGATCTGGAGAGTAGCTAGGCCACTCCAGAACCTTGAAATGCTTCTTACGAAGTCACTCCTTTGTTGTCTGGGCAGTGTGTTTGAGATTATTCTCATGCTGAAAGACCAAGCCATGTTTTATCTTCAGTGCCCTTGTTGATGGAAGGAAGTTTATACTCAAAATATCATGATAAATAGCCCCATTCATTCTTTCCTTTACACCGATCAGTCATCCTGGTCCCTTTACAGAGAAACAGCCACAAAGCATGATGTTTCCACCCCCATGCTTCACAGTAGGTATGGTGTTCTTTGGATGCAACTCTGCATTCTTTCTCCTCCAAACATGACAAGTTCAGTTTTTACAAAAAAGTTCTATTTTGGTTTCATCTGACCATATGACATTCTCCCAATCCTCTTCATCCAAATGCTCTCTAGCAAACTTCAGATGTGCCTGGACATTTACTGGCTTAAGCAGAGGGACACGTCTGGTACTTTCGGATTTGAGTCCCTGGCGGCGCAGTGTGTTACCGATGGTAGCCTGTGCTACTTTGGTCCCAGCTCTCTGCAGGTCATTCACTAGGTCCCCCGTGGAGTTCTGTGATTTTTGCTTACAATTCTTGTGATAATTTTGACCCCATGGATGTGAGATCTTGCATGGAGGTCCAGATCAAGGAAGATTATTAGTGGTCTTGTATGTCTTACATTTTCTAATAATTGCTCCAACAGTTGATTTCTTCACTTCAAGCTGCTTATCTATTGCAGATTCAGTCATCATATCCTGAATGGTCTACAATTTTGTTTCTGGTGTGATTTTGACAGCTCTTTGGTCTTGGCCATAGTGGAGTTTGGAGTGTGACTGTTTGAGGGTGTGGACAGGTCCCTCTTATACTGATAACATATACCATTAATACAGATAATAAGTGGAGGACAGAGGAGTCTCTTAAAGAAGAAGTTACAGGTCTATGAGAGCCACAAATCTTGCTTGTTTGTAGGTGACCAAATACGTATTTTAACAAGGAGGTTACCAATTAAATCATTAAAAATCATACAATGTGATTTCCTGGAATCTTTTTTCTCTTATTTTGTCTCTCATAGTTGAGGTATACCTGTTATGAAAATTACAGGTCTCTCTCATCTTTTTAAGTGGGAGAACTTGCACAATTGGTGGCTGACTAAATACTTTTTTGCCCCACTGTATCAGACACTGGAAGCAGGAGCAGGAAGGTGGTCAACTTATATCTTAAAACCTTAAGTACCCTAGATTATTATATCAAGGACTCTTAAGAGCAAGTAGAGCAGCATGTCATCTCTGTTTTTCTCTGTCTGAAGTGGTCTATGTTTCATGATGACTTATATTTATATACAATGAGGCCATCAGCTCATTGTATGAGTATATGTATGCATGTGTGTATATGCGTGTGCGTGTGTGAAAGAGAGAGAGAGAGCGAGCGAGCTTTCTGTCTCTCTCTGTAATGCTGCACTGTTGTGCAGCAGTAGACATCTTGCAGGGTCAGAGTTCAGCTCACTGTTTTTCTCACTCTGTCCATGGAAAGTAATTGATCTCAATCAGCAGGCCATTATCTTTAGCCGCCAATTATCCACATTGTCACTTTTGCATTTGACCCCATGACCCCTGTGGGTTGTACAGGGCCTGGGTAAATCTCCACTAAACCCCTCCCAACTCCCTGAATACTCACTCCATGTTGCAGGAGAGAGGCCCCTGGGGCTCTGTTACACAACAACGGTAAGAGCAAAGCAGATTAACTTGACGTGTTAATGAAGTGGTGTGTGGAATGCCTTCAAGTCACAAAATCACAGTGATAAGGTAGAACAAAAGAAATCAGGTGAAAATGTATGGTCTGGTTCATTTGATGTCACACACAGAACTTGCAATAACAACATTCTGAGTTCCTGAGAAACAAATTCCATGCTTAGGAAGACATTTGTTATTGTTGTTTTTGTTGTTGTTTTAAGTCATAAATGTATGTATTTCCTTTTACACCACTGGTTTGTGTTAAGTGTAAGCAAGTACTAATCAAAAAATAACTAGAACAATTGGATTGAGGGCCAATAGAAGACACACTGTTCTGGGGTGTACATGCCAAAATGGTTAGGTAAATAGAAACATGACACATGACCATTCTGTAAAATAAAAAATAAAAATAATCGTACTTTTTTTCATAATTAATTGTGTGAGAAAAATGCATTGTTCAAGCATAGGGAATCTGCCATAAAATACCACAGACACAAAGCGAGGTCTTAAGGAAAAGGGGTAATTTGATTTTGAAAAAGCGGGAAGGGAAGGGTTAAGAGGAGGGAGGAATTAAAAAAGGGAAAGGATGCATGTGCAGGTCTGTGGGCAGTGCCCCTCTGGTATGTGGGCACAGGCTGGTGAACGATGGCATGGGCAGCAAGACAAAGTGGGCTTGCATGGCCAGGAGCTCCTGCAAGCTTGCTTGTCTGCCACTTCTCATGATTGGCCAAAACAGCTCCTCTCAGCTCTTATCGGTGTGGTATCTCCCAGACACTCCTCATCTGGGCACTTTTCTGGCTGGCACTTGAAGCTTTGTCATAAAAAACACAGTGGCCTTTACTTCTTTGGCTGAAAAGTCACGAAATCTGGATTTATTTGAGAGTTCACGTGCCACAGAAGTGAACTCATGGCTGTCCTCAGTGTGGCAATCAACGACATCATTCTGATGACCCTCATTGGTTCTCCAATGCTTTTCATGTCCAAACGAACGGACAACAGACCCTGAGATACACCCCCGCTGTGTTTTATAGAGTGAGGAGAAGCCCCAGATCCATTAGTAAACATTAACAACCAGCCGGTGCCCACACCCACAGCCTTGCCCACCTCGCACTCCTGCAGAAGGGGAAGGCCGCCTACGTAGTGGGCTCCAGAGTGAGCAAATAGCAAAAAAGAACAAACTAAGATTTAAAAAAATGTTTTTAAAAATGGCAATACATATGAGCAAACCAGCAGAGGTGGCTCAGAGCCTACTCCAGTCATTCCCATGAACATTTAGCAAGGGGAATGCCTGATCCTTGCTAATTGATAGATAACTTCTTACCATCTCACAGAAGAGACACAATCATTCACCAACACCACCTGCACATTACAGGAACTTGGCTGGGAGTTATTGCCACATCAACTGTACAGGCCTGACCTTGCTCCAAGACATTTCCACATATTTGAGCCAATAAAGGAGTTCCTGGGAGGCCAGTGTTTCAGACATGAAGCAGGCAGTCTGATCATGGCCACGATGTACTGAAAAAACTTTTTACCTTTGTTATCCAAGCGCTAGTGAAACCCTGTGATAAGTGCATTAGTGTAGCAGATTCCAGGCCACAGAGCTAACCACTAAGCCATTGTGCCACCTTTGACTCGAACGTCACTCATATGTCTAGAATTGTTTCCCATGTCTGTTTTCTAAAAGCATGCAAATTATACAGATAATACTTAAATAGAAAAAAACATAAATAGAATCAAGGCAACAAGAAACAATGGAACATATACACCTTCTAGATTAACCAAGTTACTGTAAGGGCTCAATCACAGCTGACTCAGTGGTTACGTAAACCGTAATTAGGGACCTGAAGCCTTGCCAGTCGAACTGGAGTGTTTGTGAACCGTTCTCTGTTCTCTGTTCTGTGTGGGTGTGTGTGTGTGTTGCAAGCATCTGACGAGCGCTGCCATGCAAATAAAAAGCAGGTCTGTGGCGTTGCCCGAGTCAGGAGCTTCCTGCTAGATTACCTGAGCACTGATTTCCTATTGCTTACACAGCCCTTTCCCTGACACACAATCAGACATGGCCAGCTGTTAGCACCAAGCTGCTCTGCTGGGACACATGGGTGGAACCATAAAGACCTTTTTTTTAGCCTAGCAGCATTAGCTTACGTACATGAGTTGCTATGCACAGTAGCATCGACTGTTTCTGGTTACTGTAGTCCATTGTGACTTTTTAACATCTCATTTGGGATTCAGCTTAGCCACTACAGTGGTGCAGAGGTTGAACGGTAAAGCTGTGTGTGAGACACACTCTTACTAAAATGCGGTGTTGGGGCTGGAATTTCCATAACTGTTTCACCAAATTTTAACTGCGATGTTAAAATGTAAACTTTTCCCAAGCTCTCAAATGTGTGCTGATTTTAAAAACCAAGTGTGATGTATTTAAATCAATGGAGTGTGGATAAAAATTAACATTAAATTTGATCGACATAAAGAGAGACAAAAGCTTGCACCTCAGGTGTGCTAATGTAAACAAGGAAATTAGCTAATTACTACATTTGAAGTCACTGTAATACGTAGAAGTTGACGATGAAGAACAGGTTTGATTTCTTCAGTGCAACAAGTTATCACTAGGTGTGTGTACAAATTGTACAAATAATCACCCCAGTCAGAACAGTCTGACCCGATTTAGCCAGATCTCAATGCGGATGAGAGGGCTGGTGTAAATTGTTTAGCAGGTAAATATTAGCCATGTAAACAATTGATCTGATCGTTGCTCTAATGTCGGAATAAATACATCCGTTCTGTGCATGTTTACCCCACGTGGGGGTAAAATCAGGTGACATGACAAGTTTATGGAAAGGAAATTTTGCTTCCATTTCCGAACACCATGAG
The DNA here is from genome assembly GCA_030522415.1 of Channallabes apus. NCBI lineage: Eukaryota > Metazoa > Chordata > Actinopteri > Siluriformes > Clariidae > Channallabes > Channallabes apus. The sequence goes on from CM060108.1 coordinate 43,641,446, forward strand.
AGCAAACAACTTTCTGTTTACTTCAGATTCAGCCTCTGGCTGAGGATTTGCTCACATATTTCAAATGTAGTAAAGCTGAATTCTTGTAACCAATCATAACACAGAAGGTGGGAATTATTGGGAAAGATAAGTGGTGCAGTGGTTTAGGCATTAGACTACAATTTGGACAGTCCCAGGTTCTATTCTATGCACTACCAAGGCACCACCATTGGGCCCTTGGACAAGGCCCTTAACCCTCAACTACTAAGGTGATTTATAATGAGAAAAAAAAATTAAGTTGCTCTGAATAAGGGTGTCTGCCAAATGCCGTAAATGTGAATATTTCTGACAGATTCTGGCAGATCATGTAAACACACACCTTATCAGATCAGCAACCATGTAAACAATAAAAATTACTGTAGAAACTTTAATTGGAATGATTTCAGTCAGAAATATTGTGAATGTAAACATTGCTGTTGTTGTGTTTGGGGACGAACTTGGCACAAACACTGAGCATATACAAATCACACGTGAGGATTGCCTGTACTGGCCTATATAGCACACCAACAATGGCAGCAATGTTGTGGATTGTTCTCTGACCATCATCATGCACAAGTTGCTGAATGGTTTCGACATTTTTCGGGGGTGGTGCTTGTTTAAGGTCTTCTTGATTTCTCATCATCTTCCAGTGATGCTCTTCTGCTCACGAGCCACTCAAAACACCTCAAATGAATCTTTGCAGCATTGCTGTAAACTTACTGGAACATGTCAAATGTCTCTGTTGCTCAGTTCTGCACAAAATTTCACGTTCGATCTTTGTTCAAACTTTCTGTCCATGATGAAAAAGCAGACGTGGTGCAACAGCTGCACAGCTCCAGATGGACACAAGATGTCTTTTGGCACACTGACTTATGAAGGTCAGTGCTCGCTGTGACTGTGCTGGCGGTCTTGTGCTGCCATCTGTTGGTGTGCTATAAAAGTAGTCTCAAAACTTTTTGATATCACGTCGTACTTTAAGATGCATGGTCAAACCTCCCAAATCATTAGAGACCAAATTGTGAAAGCAAACAAATAAATAATAACAAAAACTCATCCACGCCATTGTTCAATCAATGGAATTTTCCTGGTTTGATGCTTAGCATCCAAAGCTAACTGTTCAAAAACTAGATTTTTTTTCCCTCTGCAGGTTTTCACACCCAAACAAAAATCTAGTTAGTTTTAAAACAGATTAAACAGTTTAAAACAGTTTTTGTCAAAACTGTCATATTTCTTCCTAAATCTTATACAAACAAAGCACAACAAACTCCAGCGCTCTCTTCCTGACATGACAGCTGCTTTAGAAACTGACGTTTAGTGAATAGGTTTTCTTTTTTAGGAGACCAATGCAAAGGGAAAAAATAAGACACAAATGAAAGAAAGGAAAAGCAAAAGTAGGAAAGGAGCACAAATATGAATGACTGCCTTTAAATACCGTAATGATGCATGGAACAGGACTTGGCAAGCTTGGGCCGTGTGAGTAATATCCCTCAGAAGGACGCAGTTTCATTTGGAAGACTGGCAATAAATGGTTCTTGTGAAATGGAGCTGTGGCGGTGGGGTACGGTCACTGCGAGCGAGGGGGGCGATGCATGAATGCTCAGCTTTTTTTGCTGCTACAGTGCGGAAATAGCAAATAATAAACAAGAGAGGTGTGCGTGGGTATGATTTTATGTCCTGGATTGAACCGAACAGGACTTTCTGACCTTAGGGGGATATTTGGAAGGTTCCCAGCTGCATTTATTAAAAAAGCAAACTGGAAAACTACATTTTATTATTATTATTATTATTATTTGTAGTAGTAGTAGTAATAGCAGGATATACATACATATTTACAAAAACTTAAGCTTTCATTTGGAAGAGCGAACATATTACTTTTGTGTCCGGAAATTTAGCATTAAATTTATATGTTGATGCATTAATTAGCTGCAGTAATATTTAAGTCAATAAAGTGTCCTCTCATATACCTCATATACAGCAAGGATTTTTTTGTTTATTACTTTGTGTGAAACACATGTCCTCACAAGTATACAAATATCTAAGTGTTTGAGTTTGTGGGAACATTCAGCTGGTCCTCACAAGGAAATCAGTGTACTGTATTACATTATTTTTAAAAACTTATGATATGATTTTCTGTAGAAAGAAATAGTGGCCTTTTTTAGATGTAATAAATCAATTTATTTGCATTATGTAATAAAGTAGCATTTGTAGTTAATTATTGTAAAAGTGTCCTCATAATGAAAAGAAACATGTTTGTGTGTGTGTTGGCAGGGTGGGGGGTGGGGGGTGGGAGGGGAGGGGGCTAATATCCTGCTGATGACCAACTGTCCCCACAAATATGGGAATACCTGAACATTCTGCATTTGTGTGGACATTTGATTGGTCCCCAAAAAGCCACTGGATTTATTACTTTCCTTTTATTTGTCATTGTTGTTGTTGGTTGTACCAATTAAGTAATAGATTAACATTAACATGTGTAGTTTTGTTTATTATCGTGAAAGGAATGTCCTCATAATGATAATGAAAGAAGTGTTTGTGTGTGGCAATTTTTTTGCTGTTTGTGTTGGTTGTACTAATTGAGTACTAAATTAGCATTTGAAGTTGCATAAATTATTGTAACAGTAACAGTAAGAAAAGTGTGTGTGGGTGTGTGTTACTTCAGGATTTCTTTTTAAGTCCCAAGTTCCTACAGGAAATATGAAAAAAGAAAAAAAGTTAAACATGGACTCTTTGCATTCTATTAGTTTAGATGCTAGAATGAATGAAATTCTTTATTTTCTTGCAACTTGTTGTTTCGAACCCAACCACTCACACTCTTTGTTGTATTTTTGTCCTTTCTTTGTCTCATCCTGCATGGGGTGATGTCTCTCCCCCTGTGGCTGACTGGTAATCCCCATATTTCCTTTCCTAAGGCCAACTTTTCAGTCTTCCCAGGCTCTTCCTCTCCCCCAACGTCTCCCACAGAAGAGGCTGAAATGGGGTCTCTAGTTCAAGCGGACCCCCAGGCAGAGCTGCAGTTATGAGGTGTGCATGTGGGGAACACTAACTGTTGTGTGGGAGAGATGCAAAAGGTCATGACCTCTACAAGTCACCGTGGAACGGCTAACTAAACACATACATGCGCGCATCAAACACAAAACACGGCGCTTGAAGGGAGCAGTCAAGCATCTACCCGGGGTCAAGGCCTGGGTTTGGGGACTTTAAGCTAAAATCTTGGTTGCAGAGTAGCCTAAAAGGATGAAAACGCCTTGAGGCATGCGCGGTCGGTGTGTTTCTAATTCTGAGTCCTAAGAAGAAGAAGATGAAGAAGGCATTCTTCAAATTCTCCTTAATAATCAGAATGCTTGATCACGGAAAGATCACAGGAGCTCGTGTCACAAGGTGATCGCTAGCAACTTTATTGAGAACATCGGTGTCGATCTAAAAGAACGTGAGGTTTTCAGAACGCCTTGTTCACATTAGGTTCGAGCAATGTTTTAGCCATGAGATTTGAGAATGCACTTGTTTAACATTGCCACAACATTAACACTAACGTTATTGTCCCACAAATATTTAATAAAATGACTGATGTTTTACAACAGCGTAGGAATACGATAGTATATATTTGTTAGAACTTGTTTAGCTTAAAGAAATCTGTCTTTTCATGTATTTATTTTTTTATGTTAATCATTCTTTTATTTTCATTTAGTGTTGCATATGATTTTTTTTTTTTTTTACTTGGGATTTTTTTCTGCATATTTTTTTTATCTAATTGTTTTCCATGCATTTTCTTTAACAAGTGATTTTTTTTTCATAATAGTAATTTATTTTCAGTACAATCATTATAGAGCCTGTTTTTTTATGTGATTCTTTTCACATGATTCCTTTTTTACAGATGATTCTTTCCAAATGATTCTTTTCACATGGTTCATTTATATTTGCACCTCATTCTTTTTGTCCTAATTTTTTTGTGATTCCTTTGACAGTTTTTTTGATTTCACATGTTCTTTTCATGCAATTATTTCTGTTTCCACATGTGAACATTTTTATATGATTCTATTTTTTTCTTTACATTAGATTTTTTCACGAGATTCTTTTCATCTCACATGTAATAGTGGGATCTGTTAGAAACCCGGTGTCTCTGAGGCGGGAACTGAACTCTGAGTCTGCCCAATATGACATTTGTAATTTCCACACGGCTGAAACTCAGCCATCCATGACGCAAAACCTTAACCCTTGGACCTCACCAGTCTCTTGGCCTGGATCCTGACTGCGGGAACAGTAAAAAAAAAAAGACAGGATTTGTCGCCAGGGTGGAATTCCTAGGCTGCAAACTGGCCCAAGCTGATGGACGGCTTTTGTCAGGGGAGGAGAACGACAGGAACACTAAATCTCAGACAGGATGGCAGAGAGAGAGAGAGAGAGAGAGAGAGAGAGAGAGAGAGAGAGGCAGCAGAAAAGTTAACCTGATCACACAAAGCACAATAAATACTTGTAATCACTGTCCAGAGAATAATCTTAAACAGTGAAACATTTAAGGAAAAAGCGGGTTGGGGGGGCGGGGGGGGGGGTGGTGGTAGCCAGGGAAAAAAAAAGGAAAAAAGGTACCTAACTGTATTTTCTGGTCCCTGTTGTTTGTGTGTGTACAGTGTTAATACTTTTATAATGTTTTTTACCCAGAATGTTGCATCAGGTGAAAAAGGTACAAAAGACGAATTAGCCATTTTTTCCAATAGCACATTAAGATACATTGATATTCTTCCACATAAAATCTTCCTCTTGTTCTTCCCACATAAGCAGTGCCAAGGTTTCTGTTTATTTGACAACACGCCGTTATTGAGTAAGACGATATTGTCAGGTCTTGGCTGCGGTGCTGAGGTCCTGTTCATGGGAGATGGTGTTTCGCATGTTTCTGAGTGCTTTCTAAGATGGTGGTGACATATAAAGCGTTCCCCATGGCCCTCGGCGTCCACTGGCTGCCCGACGGAAGCCATTTCCTCTCATTGTTCAGGGCTACACGGTTCAGTCCGAATGGAGTCAATTAAGCAGAGAATGGAGAACAGGCCGAGAGGCTTGATGCGTATCTGCAGCTATTGGTAAAAATAATAGGCAGCAAATGGACAACAGTGACGGCCAGAGAAAGGGGCCATGTAAGACTGCTGCACTGATTTAGAACCGCTGGGTTGTAGCAACAGATTAGATTCATTATTATTCAATTTGTTTTGATTTGGAAATGCATTGTCACATCCTGGATATAGATTTCAGAATAAGCAAGACAAATCACATTCTTTTTACATGTGATCAATAGTGTTTAATCATAGTTATTATGAGGCATTTCATCATGTTATCCCATCAGGTTGCACAATGAATTCAGGTCAACATGTATCAGGTGAAAGTGTGAGATAATAATAATAATAATAATAATAATAATAATAAAAGCAAAACAAGAAATGGTAGCTGAAAAAAACACATTAATTACTTTTTGAAACCTACTAGATTCATCACAGGCTCAAAAACATTCAATCAAATCTTATTCCCTCATCTGTGACTATAGTTTCCGCATGTGTTATGTTGTGGTGAGATTAGGTTTTTATGAGTGTGTGTGTGTGTGTGAGGGGGGAGGAGAGGTGCGGTAGGTGTAGGTTATCTCATGCTAACTGAGTTAACTGATAGCCACAGGGGATGAAAGGGAGGGGGGCAAGTGTTGACCCCTACCAATGTTCCCCTCGAGAGCAGCACGAGGAGAGACAAACATTCCTGAGAAACTCGCCGGCCAGCACAGGCCCCCTGAGACTCCCGAAGGAGAGCGGGAGACAGAGGGAGAGAGAAGGAGAGAGAGAGAGAGAGAGAGGGGGGGGGGGGAGATGAATATGGGGAGGGAAGTATAAAGGACGAGAGAGAAAAGCATTCTGCATGTTACACTGATGCAAAGACTCACTGCTGGACATGCACACATTTATGTTATTATTTATGACGTATTTCTCAACAGCTCCTAAAACACGGTGTCTGTCCTTGCTGGTAGGCTTTTCTGGTGGTCCTAAAAGGCAGGGCCCCAGACTGGGCTCGTGGGTCATATATATGACATGTATGTATGCTATTGCAAGTCTGAACTTTTATCAGGGCTCCACCAGCCCAGAGGAAGGGACTGATATTCTCCCATACTGTAGTCTGTACTAACTATATTTCTAGAAGAACTATAAAAGATTTTAGATTTGAGTGTGTCACTATCACCAGGATTTAGTTGATCTATTCTCTTTTCTAGTCTTATCACATGGTTTGCTAGCTACCTAAACCAGAATTGGCCATAGAGTTTGCTGTTGAATCACAGTACCTGTGAAAACGCTTGTTTGTTGGAGATTTGGATTTGATGATCCAATTTCCTAATCGGCATTAACAAACAACTGCAGCCATTTTTCATCACTTTCTGAACTACAAGCATGTTTGATGTTCCATGGTGGTAAAGCAAGTATTGCTGCCACCCAACAGCTCCATTGTTCGAGCCTCATCTCAGAATATTGTCTGTCTCCAATTTCCTTCCCAAAAATATATAAACAAAAAAATAAATATAAAAGTAGTAGGCAGGCCAGTGACTAAAATTCCCCAAGTATGAAATAGTCTGTAATTGGAGCCCCATCTTCGGTGTATAATTTCTTGCACCTATGATCGAAGATAAGCTCCAGTTCTACTGAAGGTTAATGAACTCTATGTTCTCAGGGGGGGCGGGGGGATGAAATCATTCAAAACCGTTTGATTTGAGTTATGATGATTGTGTGGTAACAGAATTCAAGGAACCAAAGGTCTTTGCCCCAAGTATTGGCTCCACTATTGGCTCCTTTATCTCTTTACCTTTTTCACTTTTACCTTTCTCATGCTTTTATCCAACACAAAGGCTTAGGATCTTGCTCAAAGACCTGACACTGGCAATGGTGGTGGTGAGATTTGAACTCAAAACCCTTTCATTAGTAACCCACATTAGAGCTGTAATCGGGCCTTTAAAGTTAGGCTCGACAGGGCCCGAGCCCGACAAGTCCATTTTGATTGACAGCCTTTTAAAAGTCCGAATCCGTTTACAGCCCGACATTATACAAATGTGCGCAAGCACACAACTCTTTTGCCTGTAATTTATACATGTTTAAACATAATTTATTTATGACTAACATAGAAGTTACTGGCAACTTGGAAGTTGGAACAAAAAATAAAAAACCTCTCGCGCTAATCAAAACGCATCGCATGACCGCTCATTTACCGCGCAAGCTCGAGCCTGGCCCGAGCCCGTGTAAAATTATATTAATTAAGCCCGAACCCATTGGGTCTTGACGAGTCTCGTCGGGTTCGGGCAAAGATCTTCAGCTCTAACCCACATCCCCACACCGGTTACCTACAACTTATCAATATGCTATTATACTGTTCTTTGGAAAGGTACTAATATATGGCATGTTGTATATTTTCAGTAGTTTCTCTGAACTAGCCAGTTTGTACTGTAATGTCTTTCTCCTGTTCGGTGAGCTACAGCTAGAGTGAGAGCAGGTCTTCCTTAGGGCCAGAGGGTCCAACTCACCTGACCCCAAGAGAAAGCCATGGCAATTCGGCAGTCCTTCACTTCTGTAGAACACATCAGATGCCCTTGGTGCACAATGAAAAGTCCTGACAGCTTCTAGAGGTTAAAGAGGGATTCGAGTTTTGTAAATAAACAGTTGTAAGAGGCAGAGACCCTGGAGTTACCAAAACAGATTCAGTATAATCAATCCATCTACCAATGTGTTTTGTGGAAAACAGGAGGAAATTGGAGGACCAAAAGGAACTCCATGAGGAGAATAAAAAAATAATAGTAATAATAATAATAAAAAACAAACTTATTCTTTAGTCTTGATCACAATTTAAGGGAGAGTTTTTTCTTGTGTCTATATTTTGGAACATGTCTGGGTTTGTGATTCAACAGTAGACCTAAAAGAGAACAACACTACCATACCTGAAATGTGATCAAATCACACTGTATCAAGTTCCCTTCTTTAAATTCATCCAGATTTCTTTTATTTAAATTTCACATTCGAATCTCATATATTGCTAGTTTTAATAAACATTTAATAGAAATGTTATAATTCCACCATTCTAAAAAAAAAAAAAATTGTCTCAGGTGATGAGGGCAGATGTGGATGTTTTACGAACTCTGTGTGTGACTTAAAACTGGCTCTTTCACCAGGAGTGTGATGTTTTGAACACAGGACCTATCCTGAATTTTTTTTTATAAATTAGCAAAAGAACAGAACGTTAGTGTTTGGGAAAGTAGATTAATTTACTGGACTGACATACAACCCAAAATGGTTCAGTTTAATATGTATTTTACAAGGTAAAACCTCATTAGCGAGAGTCTCAACAAGTGTGTCATAGTTTCTGTATGTAATTCACTGACCATATTAAGTTAACTTCTTGTCCCTTTGCCCATTATTTGTACTGTGTCCTGCCTCTCTCTACTTGAAGCCTGAACAGAGCCACTCTGTCTGAAATACCTCACTTCCTCTGTGTCATAAGTCTTCTGGTTTAATTCATACTGTAGCCTCTAATACGCATAGCCCAAGAACCCAGATCTGGTTGTTATGGTGGCTATTTGTAACCAGCCTTTCCTAAATAAAGCAATCCATATCTATTTATATATATATATACAGTATGTAATGACCCCCCCCCCCCCCCCCAAAAAAAAAAAAAAAATTCTCCAGTTTTGCCTTGAACCTCAGACTCCCTCCCTTCTTCGTCTCAGTGGCATCATTTGTCTTTATACGGTCACGACCAACACATGCACCCATGAGTAGGAAAGCAGACTTTTCCCCTCTCCGGTCCATTCCGTGTTGCTTTTCTTTACTCCTCCCATGCTCATTGCTAGCACTCTGAATGGGTGCAAACACTCCGGATGGATATTCCTGTCGGTTCAGGACAAGCAGGTCTTTTTTTCAAGCTGAAATTCTCCCTCAGATTTCCTCCTCTCCAGACCCTCTTCAATCATCCCAGCTGCCCAAAAAGAGACATTTTTCCCTTTTTACTGTCATTCTTTATTAATACTTGGACTATTTCCTACCATCAGTGACTTTCAATTGAGAAAATTCACCAAATAAAAGCCTTCTAGAATCGTTGGCAGCAAAGAATGATGCTGCTAAAGGTCATGTAGGGAAGCAGGTATTTGTGCTTTTCTTTTCTCTCTCTCTCTATTAGGCTTTTTCCATTTTATCCAAGAGGTTGCCACATTGGATCAGCTTTTACAATGAATGCCCTTCCTGTCAGAACACTCCCATTTTCTAACCAGACTTGGGAATGGCACGGCATGCATTGGCTGGGTTTCATTGGGGCGTAGGGTTCATTAAACCCAACAATGGGGACCCAGCAGTGGTGGAGCTGAATAATCTGACACACCGATCAGCAGCCCAGAGCCTCAAAAACCAACAACAACTTCACATTATGACGAGAGGTTTGTCGAAATGCTTTTGGGAGACTTGCTTGGACAGGAAACCCACTACCATTGTTTAGAAGATCTAGGGATGTCCACCAGAAAGGCAAATGGAGCTGACCCTGGGTGTGGAAGTGTGTGTGTGATGCTCTGAGATGGATTGGCATCTCATACAAATTGCAAATCAACACCAAACCCGGTGTAACGTTACTCATAACAATGAAGGTTTCATATAAATCAACATTTTAGTGAAGGTTTATATATTTTATAGACATCTCTACACTCTATCCATCCCTTCCTGCACCCATCATCCCACATTAATGCCATTATTATGAGCTTATAATAGATTAATCTGAGCATATTTGTTTGTTATCAGATGCTGTTGAATGTGCGTCAACCCCCCAGGTGTGCTCAGGTTGCTCACAGGCGTTAATGCTTCGTTCTAAACAGCTGATAGGAAAATGCCATATCCTTTTGTTCTTTGTGTCAGAAGGGCTTACACGTTGGTGTTCTCTCACATGCAAACAAAGAGCAGATTTAACAGATAGTTAATAAGCTGTTGACGCAGGTCTATAAAAAAACAAGTCAGAAATAGACCAGTGTGGTGATGATACTGCCACTTTATACTATACGTAAACAATGAACCACTTGTTGTTATAAATAAAATAACCAGCAATGGCAATGGAAATATTGTTTAATACTGTTATGCTAAAGGGTTTGGGTTCCTTTTATAACATAGTTGTATGATGATCTGAGGTGGCTTGTCGTTCTCATGAACTCATTCATTCATCATCTATACTGCTTTAAGCTGGTCACATGGGTCCTGGAGCCTATCCCAGGACACTTATGGCGCTTTTCCACTGCATAGTACGTCACGGCACGGTTCAGTTCAGCTCACTTTTGGGGGGTTTTCCACTGGGAACAGTACCTGGTACCTGGTCCTTTTTTTAGTACCACCTCAGCCGAGGTTCCAAGCGCGCCGAACCGTTACCAAAACGTGACGTGTAAACTCTGCTGGTCACTGATTGGCCGGAGAAAATCGTCATTACTGCGTCACTGAGCTTGCGACACGAGACACAACAGAACCGCTATATTTAGAACAGCCAGAGAAGGATCGCACGCACCTTTTTGTATTAACCAAACATTTTCTTTGGCTGCCATCAGCCTCTTTTGAAACAAACTCCTTCGTGTCGCTGTTAAAAACATCCACATGCCGAGAATGAAGAACACCATGCCGTCGATATGCTCCATTGTTGTGTGTTTGTTTGTGGCGCGTTTACGATGATGTCACGGCAGTAGAGGCGCCGCAACTATAACGACACGTGAATAATCCCGCCCACTCTAAAGCGTTACTAAACTGCAGTGGAAGCGTCAACCGAGCCAAACTGAGCCGAACCGAAGTGAGCTGCACTGAACCGTGCTGTGCCGTACTATGCAGTGGAAAAGAGGCATTAGGGCACGAGGCATGGGTCTCACACACATGTACACACAAATGATCTGATCTGATCATGGCTCCGGTGTACGGAGAAAACTTTCTACCTTGATGGTATCCAAGCACTAGTGAAACACTGGGATAAATGCATTAGTGTAGCAGGGGATTATATAGAGAAATAAAGAGAGTTTTTACTTTACTGGACTAGTTGTAGCTTCAGTCTTACACACTTGGAGCTATGTCATTGCTAAAGAATAGGAAAAAAAGAAGTTGGCTCTCTAGCATTTCGCTTAATTTGCTCATTAGCTCTTGTCTCACATGTTTGTCATGGAGGACATTATTCAGCTACTGGATTTCTCTCACTTTGATAAACTGCATCATTCGGCCAAGCGGTAATCAGTAAACCTTTTATTTTTTTATGCTCCATGTGGAAAGACTTTGTTTTGGAATCTCAGCCAAAATGTCAAAGAACGTCAAACAGTTCATATGAATGATCAACCTTTCCCCAGCCTGGGTTTCTAGACAGATCTCGACTCTGGAATATTAAGTCAGTTGTGGTGCGTCAGTAACTCTATGCATGGGTGGCTGATTCTTTAAGGACAGGGGACAAAACAACTGCTCTATGTGTGTGTGTGTGTGTGTGGGGGGGGGGGGTGGAAGTGTCAGTGTGGCAAAAGTTAATGTCCTTTTTGAGAAAGTTAATGAGGTGTTTATACTCCAATTCTCTCTTGCTTTAGTCTGTGTCTGTGTATGTGTGTGAGTGTGTGTTTCGCTCACTGAGAGAATCATGTCTGTTTTTTCATATCGTGAGCATTTCAGTCATCAGGACTAAAATAAGAAGAAATAATGACAAAGGAAAAAAAATAAATAAAAAGACGCCTCCTCCATTATTCCCATGGTACATATTTCTGGCCAGCCAGACTTGTGCTTGTGTGTGTGTGTGTGTGTGTGTGTGTGTGTGCTGTTTCCCAGACTCCTCCTAATGCACCTCTCTAGGGGCAGAAAGCTTAGTAGACATGCCGGAGTTGTGATTTTTAGCAGGACTCACTGATGCTGGCATGGGGACCAGACCAGGCCTGACTCGCTATTTATATCCTGAAACGAAAGCCCCTAATGTTTAATGCCTCCTAGGCATGCGCACATACACAAACACAAACATACGCGCTCAAGCAGTAATGCTGGACGCCTTTTTGGATGGTGTCCAGGAGACGAAGCTCAAGATAAGAACAAATAGTTGACAAGCTATGCTTTAAGCTATGGCGTTTCCAAAAATGAAAAAAAAAAAAAGTTGATATAATGAAGCAAATTCTTATTAATGACCAGCACATGTGTCATAGTTGAGGGCAGTTTCTAGTATGACTTAGCGGCGAGGCGTTGCAGACTGCAATACTGTAGATAGCGTACAGTGCTGTATCCCACGATCTACTTGGCGATTAAGGTTATGGTGCTTTTGGGAAGAGTTGAAGTTATCAAGCATAGCCTGATGGCTGAGGCCCAGGTCTGGACGCCTCGCTATCTGGGAGAAGGTTGTAAACTGTCTGTGAGTCTCTGTCTGTTCCGAGTGCCGTCCAAAGTCCTACTTTTTCAGTTCTCATACATTCTTTTACAACAGAAGCAGGGTTGTTCCTCAGAATTGAGAGTACAGAGAAATGCGATAAAACCGAAACAGTATTTTTTTTGTCCATTTGTGGAAAATCTTAGTCGCAGATGATTCCAAATACTCATGGTTAGGACATGGGTGAACATAGGGCGTATTCACATTAGTGCCCCAAGCCTGTTTTCAAGTAGACTTGACTTGACCCTAGTATGTAACTCGAACCATGCGACATGGTTCATTTTGATCAGATTGAATCCAAGTGTTACAGGCTTGGGAACCATGCTTTAAAAGGTGGTCTTGAGCATGGTACGGGATACTCGGGCACAACTTGAATCAGATATGGAAGCCAATTGTACCTGATTATGGAAATGGATCACTCTTTAAACATGATGTGCTGCATGTCTCCTCTGAAATCTCTGTGTGCTCATAGCAGCTCTAATTTCATCCTATGGTCTACATAGCCAGTTGATAAAATATAACGCATAGTGTAAAGACTGATTTTCTTCTTAGTTTCGTCTCTTTGTGTTAAATGGTGGCTTGCAAGTCAACTAGTTGCATACTGCCACCTGCTGTATCGGAGCATGAAAATACGCAAGTGTCCCTGAGTAAGGAGAATAAAAACAAATATAGTTGCAAGCAACGATGATCGGGCCCAAGCACCTGTGCCATCACGGCCCGGATGCACCAGAAAGACAGTGGACGCAGTGGACAAATGCTTTTAAAGTGAAAATACCAATACCATTTTGACATAATTTTAGAAAAGGGGGAATTTTATGCTAAGACCTCCAAAAAGGCCCGGATGCTGAAAACCTAGCATCACACTATGATGTCACTCCACTTTTCCATCAAAATCTTCCACTGGAATTCAATCAGCTTACATGTGAAGGCCATGGTACAGTACATATGTAAGCCGCCAATTAACAAGCTCTCATGCAGTACGTGTGAAAGTTGGCGAATTCATCCAAAAAGAAACCAAGCGTCTATGGCATGACATCATTCATTTCCGTTACCCCCCCCCCCCATTTAAATGTGGGTTTATACAAGTATATCCCAAACATCACAGCTGACTTGTTGTCCCCATAACCAGACTAATTCAGAGCGACAGCATAGATATAGTCACTATAAAGTGTTACGACTTCGGTTTCCTGTGACCCTAAAAGGTGACAGGTGTGTATTTGTGTGTGTGTGTGTAAAAGAGAGAGACAGAGAGAGGGAGAGAGTGAGACAGGCGAAGTTTGAGAGGCAGGCCATCTGGGGTTGGAGGTGTGAAAATAGTGGAAACCCGGAGCAATGAGTTGGCTAACAATTAGCCTCGCAAATGTGCCACTGAGTTCAGGAAGAGATACTTTAGGTTAATGAGTGTGCAAGATTAGCGCTCGGACATGGGAAGGAAGGCAGTCGGGTTAATGTGAGAAGGGCTGGGGGAACAATGTCAGAGAGGGTGATATCAGAGCAGTGGTTGTCCACAAAGGAGAAGACAGCAAACAAGTATTTCTTAAACAACTGTTAGTAGTATAAAGTATAGTAGAGTGAGTATGCTGGAAAAATTAATAGCTTAATGATGATAGCTTAATGCTGCTTCATCACACCACAAATGGTTTATTATTTCCCTATAATGGCACAACGTAAAGTGTTTTATTCCACTTATACAACAACAATTTCCCCGCACTAGCACATCGTAACATCAGAGTAGCTGTAAACTCACTGTTCTCTCACCTGCTGCTCTGTTGTGGTATCTTTAAGGGAGCCACTTCAATTTTTTCTAGTCAGTAACCTCCCAATACATTTCACATTATTGTCCACTTTTCTTTTTTATCTTTCTTTTTTTTTACTTTTATCAACATTTTATATGCCACTGGAACATCTCGGACCAATCACAATGCAGTTTCTTGGAATGTCACTCTAAAAGAGGTTTTAATAATGCCTTGAAGTTTTCTTAACCCAGGTTTGATCATTTCAAATCTCCTTATTAGGTTCCTTTGCTTAATACAGCCCAATAATTTGGCCCTTTGAAATGGAGATCTTTTTTTGTCCTTCATCTATAAACCATCTAAAATAAAACAAAATTCTATCTATCTATCTATCTATCTATCTATCTATCTATCTATCTATCTATCTATCTATCTATCGAGATTATTATCAATATTGATCATAATCAATAACTATAAACAACAGAATAATTAACAATAATAATAATAGCATTTTACATTTATAATAATGTTATTGTTAAATTGAATGACAAATATTGTGTATATTTACTTGCTTTAAGTTCATATTTGTCTGCTCATGATTTTTCCTTTTAACTTTTGTATTGTTCTCAAAAAACAATTATGACAATATCATTATATATATATTGCATCAAATGTGCATATATTTTGTGGGAAATGAAAAAAACAGCTATTGTAACAGCTATTGATGTAATAATCCTTACAGCACATTAACAGCCTCACTCAGATTCCAATCCTGTTATTACTGTTCGCGTAAACGCACTCCATATAAAGTACAGTGCACACCGCGCGCGTTCTGTGCTTAAAGAACTGCTGTGAAACAGAAGTAATCGGAGGGATTTCCACCAAACCTGTGCTTTGTTAGTCTACACGGCGCTCTTATGAATCTGCAGGTTTGGGTGCAGGTGTGAAGCATTACGTTAAGTCTGAGAGGATCTGGGGCTCACTTTGTCCCCCCTTTTCCCCTTCAGCACGCTCGCTCTGTGCGGTCTCGGCCTTTAGAGCTCCATTACACTGTACTTATGGGCTTTAGAGATGTCAACAGTGTTAAGGCGGCTGTATTGTTTGCTCAGTCAAGGAAAATTACAGATGAATTCCTGGTTGTTTGCGTGCGCAGGGGGTGGACACGCGTGTGTCATTGTCAGGACGATTGCAATGAAGTCTATTAAGGTATATTATGATATATGATATATTGTGTACAAAATCAATTTTTTAATAACCATTTTTTTTTAATGGGGGAGGGAGCAACCTACAGTATCCCATCATGCAAAGAACAGGAACAGCTCGGGTGAGAAAAAGGAGGAGGAGAAGGTGTAGGTCAAAAAGGTCATTCTTACCCCCCCCCCCCCCTCTCCTGTGGAGAGAACAGGAAAGGTGTGTGTGTGTGTGTGTGTGTGTGCGTGTGTGTGTGTGCGCATAAGTACATGTGTGAACTTTTGCCTTGTCTCCCACTCAGCCCATCAACCAGCAAATGAAGCAGAGCAGCAGCTCTGCAGCTGGGCACAAGTGAACACACACACACGCACACACACACACGTTCAGAGACACGCACACTGTGTGCACACTTGTGCACGGTTACACACAGAGAACCTCTTTGTGTGCCTGATGAGGGCCTGGCAGCGTTGGAGCAGAGGGTTGCGGGAGAAATTACGGCCACCAGCCATTATCACACCCCTGGCACACCATCATCTGTCTTCTCATTGGCTCTGTCACCTGTTCATCATTTAGCAGCCAATAACCATTCATTACACTCAGGAGCCCGACAGGCACAACAGCCCTCAGTTCAATCGACCTCGAGTGCTCTGAGAGGCCCTTTCTTAAATCAGAGTAGTGTGTGTGTGTGTGTGTGTGTGTGTGTGTGATGAGAGAGGGGCACTAAAATATGGATGTTTTTGAACATATGGCAGAATTTTATACATCTGTTACATTCAATAAAACTTAAATTAATCTAATTTAATTACATTTCAAGCAACATGTCTGATGTCTATGTTTTTCGTGGACGCACCTATGGTTGCCAGGTGGCTGAAAAATCCTGAAAAAAAAAACATACTAAAGACATTAAAAGAAGGTCACTGTGGTGTGCGCACATTTCTAATTTGCCACATCTGCAATACGCCTTTATACAGTTTCCTGGCAACTCACCATCACTTTCCCTTTCACAAGGTGCTGTTTCACTCTGTAGTCTGCGAACAGATAACTTTCTTATTATTTGGTTTTGAATAATATCCTTAAGCCAGCTGAATATGTTTCAACCCCCACCGAATTAATAAATCAAAACTACTGCTTGCCTCAAACTCAGCCTTGATTTATTGCCACAACGTTTATTGTGTAAAAAAAAAAAAAAAAAAGTCCCAGAGACAAATGTTTATTTGAAATTTAAAAAGAAGTACAAACATGCAAAAATTAATTATAAGTAGCTATAAATCATTTTCTGTCCCGTCACTATGGAGTTTGTTAACCCACCCCCAAAAAAACAACATATTTTTGTTTCTCTTTTTTTTTTGTCAAATTTGTTGCTAGTGTGATATTATTTAAAATTTAAGTAAAGTAAAAGTAATTTTAATTCTGTGAATTAAAGTATCATTTTAATAAAGAATCATTCCTATTTTTATTTTTTTTAAACCCATGTATTTCAGCTAGAAATATGTGTTCAGTTTGGCACAAATGTTGTGTAAGTGTGTGTGTGTGTGTGTGTGTGTGTGTGTGTGTGTGTGTGTGTGTGTGTGTGTGTGTGTGTGTGTGTGTGTGTGTGTGTGTCCATGTTAAATGGCTGTTCTGTGCATGGGGAGGAAATGCCTCTGAGTTGGTGGGTCAGGAGCTTAGGGAGGCCAGGCCAAGCAATGCCATACATCCCTCACACACACACACACACACACACACACACATATTCAGGGAGCACTTCCTCAGCTCTCCTTGGGGGGACGCCAGTGTGGGAGAACCGGACTGTTCCGGAAAGCCGAGGCCGACATCCTGTAAGCTCGAGAATCTTCTGCTCTTTCCAGACCTCCACATTCTCCAGTCTCAGAAACACCCCGCCTGAGGCTAAACTGTGCGCTAGCACACTGAGCATTTATCATGCTAGCAGTGCAAACAGAACTCATCATTTTATTATAATTCTTTTGTTTTAAGTATTAGTTCATTTGTCAATAATGTAAATTTGAAAAGAATCAACTAACAAACCAGTGAAAGGCTAAGGCTAAGGCTAACTAATCAATTCTGCTTATCACTAGGGTTAGGGTTAGGGTTTATTAATAGGCAGTAAACTAACTTTTGTTCACCTTATATTAACTCAACAGGGATTCAGGACAACTCAGAGAGTTTTTAAAAATATTTTCAAATAATTATTTAACACTAAATAATCATGGGTGGCACAATGGTGGACTCAAGATCAAAGTAAGTTTAATTCTGTGAATTAAAGTATCATTTTAACAAAACATCATGTGTGTGATGTAATGGTTAGCAGCGATGAATTAACCCCTCCCGGGTTATGGGTTCGATTCCCGCCTCAGGATCTGTGTGCATGGAGTTTGCATGTTCTCTCCGTGCTTGGTGGGTTTCCTCCGCATACCCCGGTTTACTCCAACAGTCCAAAGACATGCAGATTAGGATAACTGGTGTTCCCTGTGTGCCTGTACTGTGTCCATGAGTGTGTGAGTGTGTAAATGTGTGTTCACTGTGATAAGTTGGCACCCCACCAATGGCGCACTAAGTGTCCTGGGAAAAGCTCCAGGACCCCGGTGACCCCGTATACCGGATAAAGCGACATAGATGATGAGTGAGCGAGTAATTAAACTTGTCTCTCCAACCTTAACCTAGGTAAGTTAGTGTCTTGCTTATTATGCTCACATCTGGCTAAAAGTACTCCACTCATACACCAACAGCCACCTAACAAAGTTATAGGATTAAAAGTAATAGCGATTCAGATCTGATGAAGCTTCAGTCAGTGTATCACCTCCAAAAGTGTGAAGGTCAGCACTGAAGGTCGTTGATCCTGAAGCTCATAGGACATAAAAACATTAACAGCAGCCACACGTCTATGAGTATCATGTTTGGACACAGGTCAGTAATATACTGTACGCCTTTGAAGTGCCATATCCGTTTGGAATATGTGTGTGTGTGTGTGTGTGTGTGTGTGTGTGTGTGTGTGTGTGTGTGTGTGTGTGCGCGCGCATGTGTGTGTGTGATATATTGAATTCTACTCTGTTTCCGCTGATAGTGGTTTGTGAAGGAGTTCAAACGCACTAAGATATTACAGCCGCTGTTTATTATTAGAGGACCGCCATCACTTCCTTTTTCTCTCAGCGCTGACTGTCATTTTTTTCTACTGATTTTCACTTGTGGTGTTTTTCATTTCACTGGACTATGAATATGTAAGAGATGATGTGATTGGAGCGACATTTTCGTGCTCTGTTTCTATTATTATTTAAAACTACTCATAAGAAATGTTACTACAATTTGTACTGCAGGTTACTAAGGTATAGTATAGTACAGTATAGTACAGTATAGTACAGTATAGTACAGTATAGTGCAGTACAGTATAGTACAGTATCGTACAGTATAGTACAGTGTAGTATAGTATCGTACAGTATAGTACAGTATAGTATAGTGCAATATAGTATAGTGCAGTACAGTATAGTACAGTATAGTATAGTGCAGTATAGTATAGTGCAGTATAGTATAGTATCGTACAGTATAGTACAGTATAGTATAGTGCAGTATAGTACAGTACAGTATAGTACAGTATAGTATAGTGCAGTACAGTATAGTACAGTGCAGTACAGTATAGTACAGTATAGTATAGTATCGTACAGTATAGTACAGTATAGTATAGTATCGTACAGTATAGTACAGTATAGTATAGTGCAATATAGTATAGTGCAGTACATTATAGTACAGTATAGTATAGTGCAGTATAGTATAGTACAGTATAGTATAGTGCAGTATAGTACAGTACAGTATAGTACAGTATAGTATAGTGCAGTACAGTATAGTACAGTGCAGTACAGTATAGTACAGTATAGTATAGTATCGTACAGTATAGTACAGTATAGTATAGTATCGTACAGTATAGTACAGTATAGTATAGTGCAATATAGTATAGTGCAGTACAGTATAGTATAGTGCAGTATAGTATAGTACAGTATAGTATAGTGCAGTACAGTATAGTACAGTATAGTATAGTATCGTACAGTATAGTACAGTATAGTATAGTGCAGTATAGTATAGAATAGTGCAGTACAGTATAGTACAGTACAGTATAGTATAGTATAGTACATATTGTAATATACTGTACTGTGTTATCATGGTACTTCTGACATGACCAGGGTAAGTACTTTGCCACATCAACTATTTTGGGCACTGTGGTAGTACTATGCTATCTACCACAATGCCTTCATGAGGTACTGTGGCATTTCACTGGGTACCATATTAGTACTATGGTGTGTACCCTTGGTATCAATATCATGCTACTTGTTGGGTATTTAACATATTTGTACATACTGTACCATATTAGATATATTAGTACATACTACTGATATGGTATATTACAGTAGTAGTACTGAAATTGCAGCTATGTTACACAACTCAATAGCTTATCTGTTCATCTTTATTATTATTTTCTATCTTTTGCCTGTAAATATGTATGCTAATCACATTATCTTATCTCATCTTATCTTAATTCTACACTACTTCTGATACTCATTTAACAGCCTGTTAACAAAAAAAAACTATGTAAACATCATGCTTTTGAGGTTAAATCAAAGTTTTTCATTGGTTACAAAAAAATTGTTTGTTTTTCAAAAACTAAACATTTCATTACCACAGTTATGAAATCACTGATATAACTACATTGGGCTCCAACACTGAGAAATGTTTCCGTAATTAAACTCATTACATTTTTACTCATTAAATTTATTTTTACATAAATTTTACATAAATACAGCCTCAGTATTTTGGACCCGACTGTATATGTACACCAGGCTAAATGTGTAATCTGGTTCTTGACCCCAACTCCCCATCCCAATATGCAGACCATGAAACTGGCAATCACAGGGGTGATCTTGGGGGCAAAGCAAACCACACACACACGCACACACACACACGCACAAGTATTTTTTTATATATATTTTTGGAAATAATTCTGGAAATAAAGCATTTGTGTTTTGTGTTATACTTTGTACTTATTCTGAGGACCTTCTATTAAAAAAGGACTTAAATTCAATGTTAATGTTTATCTCAATAATAAAAAGACTACTCTATCTATCTATCTATCTATCTATCTATCTATCTATTGTTACATTTATTTGTTTGTATATTTACTTATTTGCTTGTTTGGTTATTAATTTATCATTTAAAGACAAGAATTTTTTTTATTAAACTCAGATAATATTTTCTAGAGTACATTCAAAAGTATGTTGTTCATTATTATTATTATTATTATTATTATATAATAATAATAATAATAATAATAATAATTATTATTATTATTATTATTATTATTATTATTATTATTAAGAAAAAGAAGAAGAGTAATGTTTGTAGGTAGCATAACTGTTAGCATAGTGGCCTTGCACCTCAAGGGTTGAGGGTTCAATTCGTGCCTTGGATCGGGAATTTGCATGTTCTCCCTGTGCTTGCTGGTAAGTTTCCTCCAGGTACTCGCATTTCTTCCCACAGTCCAAAGACATGCAGTTTAGGTAAACTGGCATTCCCAAATGTCCTGCAGTGTGTGAGTGTGTGCACGAGTGCCCTGTGATGGATTGGCACACTGTCCAGGGTGTACCCGCCTAGTGCCCCGGATCTCCTGATATAGGCCAAAGACCTCCCATCAGCCTTTATACAGGATAAGGATTATAGAACATGAATGAATGATTGATTGGTTTATTGGTTTATGAAATCATCTTCATTTGTCTTTTCATATGATGTGTGTTTTGTGATTGCTTTTATTTTGCAAACCGAGTTCCTGCTAAATAAACCTGATTGTTATATTTAACTATCTCAGAATCTTTCCAAGTGACCCTTGTAATCTGTTTCACTTTTTTTTTTCTATGCAAAATTAAAGTTGGACTAAAAATAGTGGTAGCTAATACTATTGACCCTTGGGGTTAATTCAGGGGCTTTGGGGCTTCTTTCATCCCCAGAGTGCCCCAGTGCTCGATGTGCTCATGTTACACTAGAACAGAGCACAAGGAAATGAGTTCATATCTCAATATAAAACCAGCATTTCAGCCTGATAGAGCACCTAGTTGGACAACCAATTACTGAAAAGCAAGTAAACGAAGCAGGATTAATGCTGCCTTTCCCTTCCACTGATGAGATCATCACACATGATGAGAAAATGCTTGAGAGCTGGAAAGTTGGGCTCAAAATGGCTGGTGCTACTGATGTGCTGGAGGTGAAGGCTATGATTTCACTTTGTCACATGCATGCTTTTATGTGATGGACAAATCAATTCCAGATGATGTTTGGAGTTGTCCTTCAATCCCTACCATCATACAAATTGCTCTTTAATATAATCCTTAAATTGTGTTTTTAAATCCATTTATCAGCATTGCTTTTTCCTCAAAGTGCCGAGACCGGAGACTTCTTCAATAAATTTGTCAATAGTTGGTGCTGTGTCCTTTGGATAAAGAGTTCTTTGTGGGTTCTTTGCGTAGAAAGACAGGCTAAAGTACATTTGAATCGAATAGACACTGCACTATTCAGACAAGAGCATGGTTTACTGGACTGTCTGGAAAGGTCGAGACACAGCACACTTATAGATACACACACGCACACACACCTTTGGGAGACATGGTGACGTGGGAGGGAGTGGAAAATGCTTTCGGCACAGCAAGGGGCCAAGAAGAGGGGAGGTTTCAGGGAGTGATGGGAAGGTTTGGGATGGTTGGCCCTCCGGGTGTGAAAGGACCCTAATGGCACCAACAGCTGAGTGGTCTGGAATCATCATTGGGTAGGTCACCAGGGTGTATGTGGAATAGGCCACAGAAGAATCGTTACTCCTGGTGTCAGGTAACTCGTGCTGCGGCTGTGGGTCGGTGCCGTGCTCCCTCGCTCTCTTTACGTCTCGTGCAACACAGTGGGAGTTTTACGTGTTAATGAGCATCCCATCAGCACCGGGTCTGCTAACACCATCGAGCACTGCTCGGACGCTGTGCTAACACCACAATAACACTACACTTTGCATTACAGCATAAAAAAGTGTGCAAGCTGATGAAAGAAGTGCAAAAAAGTCAATAATAAATCATAAAATTTCAATGGATTGTCATGATGTGGTCTATAAAGCAAAGCAAAAGAGATTTTATCATTCATCACTACACAATGATAAATTATAGGCTGTTAAAGGAAAACAATAAAAAACAAGGAGATGAGATATAGCCCTTTGTAAAGTGGAGTCATGGGTATCACTCTAAATTATACCTATTTTAAAAGCAGAATGTTCTCAAGTAATCCTCATTTATTTATTTGTACTGTAGTTTAGGTTAAATGTTGTGGACTGTCTATGGGTTGTAATGGACCGGTGAAAAAAATTGGCACCTTCTCCTCCTTGGCCAAGGTTCAATCGCTGGTCAGAGAACCAACACCAGCCACTGGGGGTTGCGCAAGTTAGTGCACTCTTAGTGCTGGTCTCAAGCCCAGATAAATTAAATAGGGTTGTGTCAGGAAAGCCATCCAGCATAAAAACTTTGCCAGATTAAATATGCTGACCCAGTGATCCACCAAAAGACAAAGAAGAAGTTGTAAAACAAGTCTATGAAACAAGGTATCACCTATGTTGTAGCAGCTGTTCCCTCATTGGCCTCTCTTGTGTCTCTCTGTTTGAGTCAATACACAAGGTCCTCTGTCCTAAGGTCAAATTCAAGAACAGAACTATAGTGGAAATGATTTAAAAACCTTCAAATGTTTTATTTAGTTACGAAAATTTCAAACCTCCCAAGTGAAATCAATCAGATGTGGTTGTGTGCTGAAGCTGTTTTAACCAGAGATAAAAATAAATATATAAATACATTTTAATAACATGAAAAAAATAACATGTAGTCATTCAATACTACCGCAAAAACCAAAACTGCAAATCTGACCTTCAAAACCTATGGATTGCACCAGTCAACCATGACTCCCATTGCTAAATATATATTATCCAAATTACTTTACATAATATTTGCACTTCAAGTTAACAAACATTGATTTTATGAGAGTATAATTCATCTAGATGCAATCCATAACCCATGAACTAGAAAGAATCCGCAGAATAGATGAAAAGAGAGGATCTGGCAACCTATGTTCTGGTTATAATGGTGTACATTGGTCGCCAAAAGTATTCAGACAAAAATGAAATTCAGTGGTGGTATGACTTCTCTTTTTTCCTTCATTATTTGGTATATTTGCTCTGTCCTTTATTCTGGATCTGGCTGGCCATAGACTCTAATAGGCATCTGCAATACGTTTTATAGAATTCCATACCTGCATGAATGCTTCCTGAAGATCAAAACCAACTGATTCTAATTAGCATGACTGTTCAGTCAGATAGGTTTGAACTAATTAGTGAAATCATCTCGTTTATGCACAAGGAAAACTACAATACATGCCATATGTTGTTTTAACAATTTTGTCTACCACTGTGTTTTTAATACAGGAATGTTTATGTTGGCTTTACAGTTTCTAAGCAAGTTGTACAAAGTGTCAAAGTGTTCGCCTATTGTCAAGAGAATATGAGTTGGAATTCCAGCAACGCCATGGCCATGCTATCATGGTGGAAGGGATGGCTTTACTGTCATGGTTATCTGCAAGCTTATGTAAGCAGAAGAGTGTGGATTGTTGTACTAGTTGTACGCAAAGTAATAAGAATGTTGTCTATTTTCTAGCTAAACTAATTGATATGATCTTACGTGACAAAGTAAGAGAGTCCTCGCTTACATACAATGTCTGGAATTCCAATCATAATTTCCCCAGTAATGTGGAGTAGAATCATACATTCTTACAGACTCTTCGACAAACATGTATTCCAAAACAACTAGAGAGAGAGAGAGAGAGAGAGCGAGAGACAGAGAGGAAGCTCTGGCAGTTGTCAGTGTTGTCCCACCCAGAACACAGTGCATCCCGTAAAATTTAACGAATTCCAAGGTCATGTGGATTCCTTGCTTTCTGTCTATTTCTTTTTTTCTCTTACTCTCTTTTCCCATTCCAATCCTGGAGGCTCAGGACAATTTGATGATTTCCCGTCTTAAAAATTCCCCTGATCCAGGTTTATGTGAAAACAGCAAGAGACTGAGTTTATAACATATGCTGGAGTTTCGCTTTGAAGACCCTAACCCTGGACACCCTACAGTAGGTGATCATACCTATACCTTGTATAATACAGGCTTATTTCATAGAGGTCTCACAACATTTTAACTAACTATATGTCAAGTTTCTTAATGAGAAGTTTTAGAAGATCCCAGGTTCTGACAGTCAGGATCGGAGTTGAGACTTGGGATTTCATCATTACAATTCATTTTCATTAACAGTAAGAGTTGTATAAACCTCATACAATAGCTCAGGCATGAGAGAAAGCTGAAGAAGAGAGAAAAAAAAAACAACAACAAAAGAACAAGAAGGATTGTCAAAGAAGCAGCTCACCTCAAACCACCTTAGGGGAGGCCAAAGATTTGGACTAGATTAGCCCAGACGTGACTTTGCGAGCAAAAGGAGTTCCCGTGTCTCATCTGGAACAAATAAGGTTTAGAGAAAGAAAGTCGTTATTGCACAACAACTCATGATGGACTGATGCAACCTTGACACTGACTGGTTACTAATGATATTGTTTTGCAATAATGACTCGCTCATTCTGAATTATTAGACCAAAAATATGCACCAGGAGACGACTTGGGAGAGAGTAAAAACGAATGTTTGCTGGCAGCGAACTGGCAGGACGTAGTGTTTACAGCCAAACCACTCGGTGCGTGGTTTTACACCGTGTTATAATTCAGTCCATCAGAAACAATAGGTGCTTGTTGAGCCGTCAGAGCCAAGCATCACCGAATGGAAGACGTTTCAATGGCTGTTCCTGTTTGCTCATATGTTCAGACCGCCGAATGTGCAAAACAGTGAAGAACTTCAGTACTCATAAAGGAAGGATTTTTGTTTTCTTTCTCATTCTTTCTCATCTTCATCACTGCATCTAAAAGTGACTCCTCCGGATTCCCCAAATAAACTTATGGAGTGTTTAGCGATGGAAACTGAGTCACTGTAAAGTCCTTAAAAGCATAGTGCAGTCATTGTGCTATGCTAATTACCAGTGCTCTCTCACACACACATGCACACACTCCTCCTTCGCAACGCATGTTGCTCCCTTTCCTTAACAGAAACCATTTGGGCAATTTGAAATCACTTACCTTCCATTGAGTCAGCAGCTGTGGTGGACATGCTAATGACCTTAGGCTTTTAAATACACTCTGTTTATTGCCCTTTTGGAGATTGTTAATTGCAGTGAGAGTTTGGTGTCTGCACATTAGCATTTAGCATGTTCTCCATCAGGGCTGTCAATCTTTGATGTTAGGTGACGGAATCCATTTTTCCCCCCTAATGTATCATCAAAGAGGACAATATATATAATTCAATAACATCTACACTATACCAGTACATAAGGAGTTTAAATGTTACAATAAATGACTAAAAAGTAGGACATGTTTGTACTAAGGAGATATTTTACAGTAAGCATTGGTACATTGTTGCTAAGAGAGGAATTAAACAATCCAGGTCATGCTGCTGTATAATAACAACACCAACAATGATTGGTTTCCATTAACAGAACACCCTAAAGTGTGTTATTTATCTAATATCACATATCAATACTGAATTATACTTTGTGAGTGTGTGTGTGTTAATTAGTTTTAATTCCCAAATTTTGCTCTTTACACCTATTCACCTAAACAAAGTAATTAACATGTGTTTGTGAAATAACAGTTCTGATGCTGTTCCTTTAAGACAGATGTTAGTCGTTCAGTCCTTCACACCACTGCTCTAATGAAGGTCTGTTCTAAGTATGTATTTACATGCTAATGATCTTCGGTACTGACGTTGATTTAAATATGCTGAAAGTTTTATTTCTATTGATTAGTATCTATTTCAACAAACAAGACACATCTCATCTTTCACCCAAATAGGTTGTCGCAGAGATGTGACTCGGTTTAAAGATTATAAACTACCTCTTTCTAATTTCTTTTTTCACTTATCCAGCTCAAGCACTTGGAAGCCACAAAGTGAAAAACAAAAAAAAAACATTTTCCGTTTTGCAATGTACAGTATAACTCACGTACAGATAAGAAGTGGAAATTTGTTTACTTCTGTTTGTCTATTTTTTGGTGTCACTTGAACGCGAGGTTTACACGGCACCATACCTCATAAATCCTGAAAAACTGAGCAGAAAAACGGGTGCCTATCCGGGAACCCAGAATGAAGTCCTCAATGCTGAAATTCAGCATATAATGTAAAATCAACCGGACTTATTTCAGCATGAAAAATAAACCAAGCAGAACTTCTCAAAACTAACTTTTTCAATTCAATTCAATTCAATTCTGACTTTTATTCTGAAGAAACTTCACTGGTCACAGTTAGGTGGTTTAGTGGTTATAGCACTGTTGCCTTGCATCTACATCGTTACTGGCCAGGGGTAGCTCAGTGGTTAAGGCGTTGGACTACGGTTCAGAAGATCCCAGGTTCAAACCCCACAACCACCAAGTTGCCACTGTTGGGCCCTTGAGCAAGGCCCTTAACCCTCAACTGCTCAGATGTATAATGACATTAAAATGTAAGTTGCTCTGGATAAGAGCATCTGCCAAATGCCTAAATGTAAATGTACTGGTTTGAATCCTGCTTATGCATGTTCATCTTGTGCTTGGTGAGTTTCCTCTGGTTTCCTCCTAAAGAGATGCACTGTAGGTTAACTGATCTGTTTGGTTGGTGTCCAAACTAATGTGTACTCCACCTGGTATGGGCTCTAGGCCTGCCGTAAACCTTACACAGAATAAGTGATATATAGATATATAGATATATAGCTGGCTAACACGCTGCTGAAAAAGGATTAACATACTTTTCTTTTGTATTATTCTTTTTACTCCTTTTTAAGTAATGTGCCCTTTAAATACACGTTACCATTATGCTCTTCAGAAATGCTACAAACATTTGCAAAAAAAAATAAAATCCTAGGTGCTGAAATATCAACAGTGTCATTATAGTGTGTGAATTCTAGCTTCAGATGCTCAGCTTCAGCTCCATAACTGGTCTCAACTCAAGACTTACACCTACAGCATTTGTCAGATGCCCTCATCCATCAATTACTTTATTATATTGTAGATTTGTACAGTTGAGGGCCTTGCTGAAGGGCCCAACAAGGGCCTTATCCAGGGTTTGACCATGGGACCTTCCAATCATTAGTCCAATGCCTTAACCACTGAGCTACCCCTGATTTTAACTCATATTATCTCCCCAAGATTTGCTCACAAATCTAGCCGCCTGATTTCCTTACCCACAGGCAGTTACTAGGAATAAATGAAGAAACGCTGTGCATTCATCTTAATTCATTTTTTTTGTTTTCTAATGAACTTTTTGTTTTCTAATGAACAGTGTTTGCAGGGACTCATACAGTACAGCAAATGGCTGACACAATTTGAACATATTTGAACTTCACAAGAACTGAAAGTTAAAACTTTGGGACGTTTTGTTTGACCTGATGCACACCTTTAGTCTCAACCTGCCTGGCAAGCTTTGAAAAAAAAATCAGTGCTCCTCCTATTTGTTTCTGTTTAGAACATGTTATCTGAGCAACGCATTCGCATTTGATTGCATTCCTAGTGCACACTGAGCAATGCTACTCATCACATCTTCTCTATTACACTGATCAGTCCGATCAGCCCGCATGTGACCTCTGTAAAGATTCCCCCTTCTTATGAGTAATGGGTGAATTTAGCCAGTGAACAGACACACACACACCCAAACATACACGTGCACAGCCCTGCCGTATCATTCATCAGCATGCGCAGGGGGGAACCTTACCACCTCCTGGCTCGAGATGATGAATTGCAGTTATAAAGCGAGGTGCCTCATCCTAGAAATGTAAGCATTCTGGCATGTCAGTGTGCTCTCTCTTTCCCCCCTCCTTCGATCTCTGTGTCGGTCTCTTCTTCGAACCCGGTACAGCTGCAGGAGGGCACGTATTTCATCAACCTAATATATTTTGTGGTTTGAGGTTTACACAATTCAATAAGAATACACAGCATGGGGTGAAACCGCTATCGTGTGATTGTGATGCATTTGAATCTTGAACAAAAGAAGAAATCAGATGCAGCTGAATTTTCAGATTCATTCGGACTCGTGTACAGTATGTTTTTTGAATTCTGTTTCTCAGCACGTTATGAAGTCTTAGTACATGCGTATTTTTTAAGTAAGGAGGAAAACACCTGGCGGTACAGTGACTTAGTGGTTAGCACTGGCGCCTTGCAACTCCTGGGCCCGGGTTCGATTCCTGGCCAGGTTCGATTCCCTCATTGCGTCTATGTGCATGGAGTTTGCATGTTCTCCACGTGCTTGGTTGGTTTCTTCCGGGTACTCCGGTTTCCTCCAAAGACATGCAGATTGGGCTAATTGGCATTTCCAATTTGCCAGTAGAGTGTGAATGTGTATATGTGTGCCCTTCAATGGATTGGCACCCTGTCCAGGGTGCACCCTGCCTCATGCCCTAACTCTCCTGGGATAGGCTCCAGGGCCCTAATAACCCTGTATACAGGATTAAACAGTAGCGACGATGAGTACATTAGAGTAAAAAAAAAACCTGTTTCATGCAGTACTTCTCATAGAAACAAAGCTAACTTTTAAGACATGGCTCTGAGGTCTATAGCATTGCCTTTTCTGCATCGACATAGTGTAAAAATGAAAATAATGAATGCACAGGCTCATTTACGAATCACATGATACTATCATTATTAACCCCAGAGATTACAAGCACATTAAAGTTAAAGCACATGGCACACATCACTCTGATCATCTTAATTACATCATCCTGTCATCACAGTATGCCGTCCATCCCGTAAACTTTCCTCCCACTCTTTACTGTTCCCTGAAGTAGTGGTCAGATACAATCCAGTCTTTATAAATAATAAAGGTGATAAAATCTGATGAGTTATAACAGAACTGGCCCTTTGTGACTGCATGGCCATGATGTGTGCAGCCCACGTCCTTGTCCCACCGCGTTCTGCTTGGTTTGGCTCGCTTGCCCACCGGGAGGGTTTCGCATAAGCTTGCGCTTTCCTGTTGCAAGAGAGCTGAGTCAGTGCACATCCTGGATTCCTCCTGTCTCCTCCCATCACAAGCAAGCTCAGTACTGGAGAAAGAGCACATAATGCGTCAGTATTTCTTTTTTATCTGAGCTAGTCAGCTAAATAGATATCTTAGTTAGCTAGCTGGTTCCGGTAAAGTGTGTTGTTACTTGGTTGGTTGGAATGACAATAAAAGCCTACTTGATTACTTGACTTGACTTTATTTTTATTTAATAGCGATACTGAGAAAATCATACAACTTTGAACAATGAGGTTGTTGTTTTTTTTCTCAAACAAATTAAGTTGCAAGGAAAGGTCGAGATGTTTACCCTGCCCGTAATTTTCATTTTAACCTTTATATCTTTTTTAAAGACCAATTCAATTTGTGCAAATCGTACCCGGGCAGAGGTAGCTTACTGGGTAAGGTGTTTACCTTCTGATCAGAATGTCATGGGTTCAAGCTCCTGCACCACCAAGCCACAAGTGTTGGTCCCTTGAGCAAGGCTCTCAATCCTCAACTGCTCAGACATATAAGGAGATAAATGTACAACAATGGCGTCTTCCAAATGACATGAACGTAAATTGTCAAAAATTTGCAATCCTGATATAATCAATTATAGTTTCCATAGTAACAATGTTTGCAGGGACTCATACAGCAAATGGCTGAGACAATTTCAACATATCAATATTATTGATATCATTTAAACACCATATTAAACAAATCCGAATATGTCACTATGGTGAAACTAAATGTGAGGAAGGAGAACACTTATAGCAAGGTCACTTTGGAAGGAGTCTCCAGTGTCAGCATGTTGTAATAGGTTTCTCAAATATGTTCGAAATTGGTTTCTTGACCACAAGACAAGAAATAACAAAAAGAATAACACACTTTAGAGTCTTAAAAGTAAGAGTTCCACATAGAACCAAATGAAAGTAATTGGGAAACAGCACTCGTTTCACCCCAGAATCAACCTTTCTATCTGCTTCTCATCTTCTGCAGGAATTTTGTTTGGGGCCATCAGGGAGCTGCTGAAAGGATGCGTCCACGTGGTGAAATCTCCTCTGGTAATGAATGTTTTCTCTTATGCGGGTTGAACTTGCTGTGCTGCCGCTAGGTGCTGATGGAAGGCACTCCGATGCAGTGGGACGAAAGATTCCTCTGTCTGTATGTGCAGAAAATATTAGTGCAGAGCTCTGTCATGGTTCCCTGCAACTCTTCTCTTACTATCAAGCTGACAAATACATTGCATGATGTGTGTGTGGGTATGTGAATGAAAGATGAACTCTTTGCTGCAGGGCGGCTTCTGTCATGGGGATCATGTACAGCTACATTTAGTGGAATGAAGCTTTTAGGAATCTGTAAGTCTCACTCGTTATTTTCAAATGCTGTACACAACAGCCAGGTATCAAGCTTCTTTAAGAGCTTTGATTTGGGAACTTCTTCATGTTTTAACATTGCACATAGCAGCTTTAAGGTGTAAAGCTTTCCCAAATAGATTTATTAGCAAATAATACATGAACATGATGTTAGAGCATTGCAGGTTTAACAATTAATCACATTTTTGAGAGTTGGTAAAAAGTGCAGGTTTATTCTGAGAAACATTAATGTAAAGGTTTGTACACAGATATATGCTTTTGTATAATTCAAGATATAGATATAATTATCTCATTTTAAAACACAGACAGATATTTTTTTGTAACTGAGATGTTTTGTCAATTTTGAAAAAAAAAAAAAAAAAAAAAAAAATATATATATATATGTGTGTGTGTGTGTGTGTGTGTGTGTGTGAAGGTTTTTTTGAAAAACATGGGTATTGCATAATTTTACATAGACATAGATGTGATTTTGTTGCTTTGAAGAAAAAATAATATTGATGTGATTTTGTAATTTTGTCTTAAAATATTTTTTTTTGTAGTTCAGACACATCATATTAAACAGCCATGTTCAAAAATGGGTAACCCTTCTTTTAATTCTATTAATAATCTGATAATAACATGTCTTAATATAAGGGCAAACAACAAATAACCTTTCTGCTAATCAGTATTATTTAACAAAACTGCAAATAATAATAATAATAATAATAATAATAATAATAATAATAATATGTACCCCTTTCCTTCTTCTATAGGATTTAAGGGGATAAGGTGCAGCCAGTTCTGCTGCTAATAATCATCACCAGCAGGTCTGCAGACCTCTATAGAAGTAGATGATTTGGCAGGTTGATGGTCTGGAGCATCCAGGTGCATGTTAACACAATGCCAAGAGAGAAAGACATAGGCAACGTTTTAAGAGAAGCATCACAGTCTCAGTGTCAGTCTCTTTGAGCATGTTAAATATTAAAGTCGATGATAGCACAATTAGAAAAAGACTGAACAAATGCAGTTTGTTTGGAAGGGAAAAAACTCTGTGTCTAAAACACAGAAGCATGATTGAGGTTTGCAAAACTGCATCTGAACAAGACTTCTGGACCAATATCCCATGGTTATTTATTTATTATTATATATCAAATCAAATTCTAATTCAAATTTTATTTGTCACATACACAGTCATACACAGTACGAAATGCAGTGAAATGCTTATACGACCGCCAGTGACCTTAAAAAATAAAATGATAAAAAATATTACAAAATAGAGAAATATAGAAATATTTGAAAGTGGCAGTGGTTGTGCAAATATGCATAAAAAGTGACTTATTAAAGTGTCTTGTGCAATGGTCCAGATATATAAATATGTAGTGCGAGTGTGTATGAATGTGTCCGAAGAATATATTTTTTTTTACTTTAAAATCAAGTGCTATGGCTGCTGAAAACTAAACAGCATTTCAGCAGAAACACTCCATCCCCACTGTCATGCATGGTGGTCGAGTGGTGATGATTTGGGCTTGGCTTGCAGTTATAGGCACCTTGCCGTCCTTGGTTCAACCATCAACTCCTCTGTATACTACAGTATTCTAGAGACAAATGTGAATCTGAGTTTGTGTCTGTGAGTTTGTGAGTTTGGGTGATATGTCATATAACAAGACAATGACGCAAAGAACACGAGCAAATTTACATCAGAAGACCTGAAAAAAAAACATTAAGGTTTTACAATGGCCTAGTCAAAGTCTGGAGCTCATCTCAGTTGAAATTCTGTGATGGAACCATAAGAGGATCTAATCTTACCTGTGGATAAATGTATGATCAAAACCCTCAACAACCTGAAGCAATGTTGTAAAGAAGAATGGACAAAATGTCCTCCACAGCAATGTGAGAGACTGATAAAGTTGTACAGGAAATTATTCCTTCAAGTTGTTGCTGCAAGAAATGGGTCAAGCTATTGAATCATTAGTACTTAGCATTGTGTATGTTTTCCCTTTTTTGTCTTTTTTTTTTTTTTGACATGGTGAAAAAAAGCTTTCTTGTTCATTTGAGGATGTATTTGCCTAAAACTGGGATTTGCACCCGAGACCTTTCAAACGTTTTCTTTTTTATTATTCTGGATAGAAATAGATTTAATATTTAATCTTGTCATTTTGGATATTGAAAGATGTGTATTTGTCATTCTGCATACTTTATGATATGATATTGTTATTTTGAAAACAAAGATATATAATTTAATTTTTATAGGTGATAGTATTTTTTCATTGTGGATACTTATACTGTATATGTGAGTTTGTATACTGACACATGGATTTTCTTTGTATACAAATAGATGACTTAGATGATAGATGATATAGGTACATTGTTATAAACATGGATACTAAAAGACGTGAGTTTGTCATTTTCAATACATGAATATAATTGTCATTTTGGACACGGATAGATGTGGTTGGGATAAAGAGGGAGTTACTATGTCATTTAAAACATAAATGGATGTACTTTTGTAATTTTCTAAATAAATGTCATTAAATTGGATACAAAGTTTTGATGAATTGGATACAGAAATTGTTATTCTGTCATTTTAGACATAAGTAAATGTGAGTTACATTTTGGAGTTGATTGTTTTTCTTTCCTTTTCATTTTTTGGACACATAATAGTTAAAACAAAAATGAGATTCATCATGAGTTCTTTGAACATTTGTTTTACATTGTTTATGATTTTGTGACATTTTTAGACTTCATAATGTTTGACATTGATTCTCATGTCATGTCTAACATATGTAGTTTTGTTTATTTCAGATATACGTAGATAGACATTTGTAATTTATCACATACAAAATCATTCTGATTTCCATTAAGTGACTTTGTCATTACTGTCATTTTGTCTTTTGAGATGTAGTATGCACTGTTTCTGTAATTTAATGCATAATTAAACATCACTTTGTCATCTGAGACATGTTCCCGAT
This sequence comes from Channallabes apus, assembly GCA_030522415.1. Taxonomy (NCBI): domain Eukaryota; kingdom Metazoa; phylum Chordata; class Actinopteri; order Siluriformes; family Clariidae; genus Channallabes; species Channallabes apus. The sequence goes on from CM060108.1 coordinate 43,675,244, forward strand.
GTAGAAATATTAAGGAATAGAGATTTAGATAATTGTTCTGTTAGAAATAGAGATTTGTTGGACTTGAGATTGACCCATTTTAGTCATTGCATATATAAATGGATATTATCCATTTTGAGATTTCTGAGACTTCTTTTTTGTTTTGGACACATGGACATTTAGTTTATAGTATTTTTGATATACAGGTGATTTTTGTTTTCTTATTTTGTACATCAGATCTTTTTAGATCCAGGTTGATGTGATCTCATCAATAATTAATTAAATAATCAGTCACTGCATTACAGGGCTGTAGAACACTTTTGTTTTATTCTTCCTGGCTTTTAATGTTCTCTGGAATGGTGATCATTTACATGCTTATCCTGGCACAACATTAATCACTTGTGTTTTAGTATCTCCTACTAGATTGAGACAGTACTCATTAATTAACATGGTCATTCTACTGTACATGAATGGTAGTGTGTGTGTGTGTGTGTGTGTGTGTGTGTGTGTGTGTGTGTGTGTGTGTGTGTGTGTGTGTGTGTGTGTGTGTGGTTCATAGTGTAGACATGGGGGTGGGATTGGATGAAGGTGGCAAGTCAGAACCCTGATGGTGATGGATGAATGGGCAGAATTATCTACTCACTAGGGCAGATAATTGCTCCATTTGGTCCCAGTGCTGCTGAATGACTTCTAATTACCACACACACACACACACACACACACACACACACACACACACACACACACACACTTGTTGCCACCGCTTGCCTAACTTAAACTTCCCCCTAAAAAAACACTCTCACACATGTTGCACAGCTTACCAACTGGGTTGTCATGGCAACCACCGCAAACAAGGAGCACAAGGCAACAAGTGTCAAGTTTGATTAATTTTTTACATCTTGTCCTTGAGGTTAATAAAAGGTCCACAACTCAGACCACAAGTACTATATATATATATATATATATATAAAATGTTACCAGAATTCTTACTGACTGTTGGAAAGGGAGTGTGTATGCATGCAGTGTCATTTCACACACGCCGCTCTTAAGAATGAACCCTTTCTTTAAACATTGGATTTTCCAATAATGAACAAAGTACAATTAAGTCTTAAATTTTACACAACTATATCTCATTTTTTAAACAATGTTATTTTGCTGACCAGCTGTAAATATCTCTTAAATAAAAGAAAAAGTGGAAATATACAGATATAATTAGCAAGATGTTGTGGAACACATCTATGGAAACTATATAAACAAAAATTACAGAAAGCAGTCAAATCATTATTCTTCCAGATAAGTAAGATCATTAGCATGAAGGGTGAAAATATTTCTTATTTCTCCATGTGCTTTTTCCTCAGGTCTAATATATTGCATCTAGTCAGTCATCGATCAAGTGAAACAATGGAACTGTGCGTGTCTTACGCATTCTTCATCTTCAAAGAACATATATAACTAGCAACATGCTTTGTTGTTGCTGTTGTTTTGTTTTTATTTAGATTTTTTACACTCCAGTCTAATCTGAATGGTGTAAACCACCATCATATTTTATTTCAAATGTAATTAGGTAATCTTATACTGGGTTCCTTACATTTCAGATCCATCATTTTGATGAGGTAAGGGGGGTGCAACTTCTATCATCACTCCTTGCCTGCTAGATCCTTAACCAATTTGCCTTATCAGAATATGCTAATGCAGCTAGCTGAGAAGTTAATGTGTGATAAGTTTGAGAGGAGACCTCCTCAGAGGGGGGCCTTAACTAGAGATAAATGTTCTTAGCCATGTTCCTGTTGTGTGGGTTATTCTCATCTCATTCTGATGAAACAACTCTTGAAAAGAAAAATGCACAGACCTGATTAATAGTCATAAAACAATGGTTTAGTGCACCAGCCAATCATTAGACATCTTGACCTTGTCAGGCCAATGACTTTGACACTCAGTAGCATTCCAGTTTGGAATTTTTATCACATCCTTGATGATAGCCTGAAGTGCTAGCTCCTGGTGGCATTTATAGTGGCAGATGGAAGGCAATTTAAAACTCGTTTAGCGATGTGGCAACAGGCAGTGCACCTCCTTACTTCCTCCCCAGGTGAAGAGTAGACACCTTCCTTCCAAGTCACCCAGGAAATCCCAGGCAAATGGCATCTGTTAACCATCATCCCCCTATTGCAATGTAGGTGGCCTTGGTAGGGGGGTTAGAGCATGGCTAGAGGATTTGTTTGAGTGCTGAGGGTAGAAGAAGATTTGCATTTTGTAGGAGCAAAGTCACATGGTCCTGGGGCTGCCAAAAGACTAAAATCCAATTTGTCCCATTACTTCTTTCCCCTTGATGACAAATGACAACTGGTGCTGTTCATTAGTAAACTTGCAAGCCATCAAGCCTTTGTTGGTGCAGGACACGACAGCGCAGAAATTAGAGACTATTTGTGGAGAGCTTCGAGCAGAACTCAATACATTGGGAAAGTGGTGACAGGTTTAGTAGTGGCTCTCAGGTGGTGGTGAAAGGCTGCTAAGGTCAGACCCCCCTGATATGTCACAGCAGAGGGTATGGAAGAGAGATTGCATGGATGTCATAGGGGGGTCTCTGAAGCAAATGGGTGTTAAAAGGCAGATACTTGTCTTGCATTGAATCACATTGTATGAGTGTGCATCGAGAGGAACACCACAGCTCAGTGACAATGACTTGAAAATATACGTATACACCCCCACTCCCACCCATCCTACTGTATGTGCCCATGTAGCGACACTTGATCCATCCTGCAAGTTCTCCCAGAATGTTTGACCAGTTCAAGCCACTTAAATAGAAAGCATGATGAATCCTGCAAGCCCCCGAGAATGCTTGACCAACTCAATACACTTCCCCAGAAAGCTTATCAAATCCTGCCTCTTCAAATAGAAATTTGGATATACCCTATAAACTCTGACAAAAAGGTTGTCCAATCTGACCTATTTCAAAATCTTGGCCAATGCTTCCCACTTTTTCAGGAAGTTTGGTGGATCCTGTCCATTCATTTATAAAGTGTGACCAAGCATGACTGCTCCTGCAGAAATCTTGTGCCAACCCAACCCACTCCTGCACTGATTGTTTCTTTTTAAGAAAATATGAATAAAAAAGTCCTTTAAACCACGTTGGTCCTAACCAGAACAAAGCAAAAGAAACTGATGATAAATGGCCATAAGGGTAAATGCAACAGTGCTGCTGCATGTCCAGTGCTATCCTGTGGAATTTAAATGTATTCTTTAGCCTCATATCTGGCTATTTGCTCCTGGGAGTAAAAATCTTCTGCTTTCATACTTTTTTTTTGGAGTACCTTACAACCCCAGTGGCTGGGACACAAACTAATTGCCCTACTTTTCAGCATTCCAGATATAACTTTGTTTCTAAGATGTGACCTTTTCTGTACAGATGTTAGAAGCGTGTTTCATATTAATTTTGGTTTTAATTCGCACACCATAAAAGTATATCCTTTGGCAAATATACACCTTAACCAGCATTCATTACCTCTTGAAAAGCACAAAGCAAACTAAACAACTCTTGCCTATGTGAATGACAAACAAAAGTTGCCTTGACCTGGATGGTTTTGCTATCAAAGCAAATTTCTACCACTATGTTCTGGCACAGCCAAGAATCGATTAACAGGTTCTCCATCTCAAGGCTAAGGTTCTGCTTGTTTGGAGAGATTTCTTATATCCCACTGTAACCGCTGGAACGACGCACTGCAGAGGCCGCTCAGGCACCGAGCACCCTGGGAAAATAATCAGTCACCACAGGCATGAATGATTCCAGTGTGCACTGGTGTAATCCGTCCGTCTAAAAAAAACTATACCCTGTTTATGGATATGAAGGTTTGATCTACTGGTGTGAGATATTTATTCTCACCATATTTAAGTGCTTCTCTTTAAAAAAAAATACAAATAAAAATGAGATTTGAGAATGGCAGCAATTCCAGACATAGTACAAATATAAACTAATTGTGAAGTTAGTGTGGCAGTGAAGGTGTTACCAAGAGACCCCAAAGAGTCACTTAGTATACCATGCATACTAAGACAGACATACATCACCACGTGCACCTGAACAGAGGTTCGCCAAAGCTCCTGGGGGACTTTAGTAATGTAGGTGCAGTATATCATTAAGCCTGTCATTATGTGTGTTTGACAAGGCTGGATTTATGACCCTCCTCCATAAGGGGGCAAGTGAAGGATTCAAAACATGGGGGAAGGTAATTATGTTATGGAGCTTGGAAGCTGAAAAAAATAATAATATGAATATTGAATATATTAATATGTTTGAATATTGAATATATTAATATGTTTGAATTACATAGCATTTAATCACAGAATGTCTAAAATATTACCACTGAATGTTTAACATAATTGTGAAAATAAGCTATTTGCATAAAACCTACGTTTTTCCATTTTTTGTCGTCTGAAACTACTTCTGCATCTACTTGATCTTTGGCCTAATTGACACAAAATCGGTATTTCTGTAGACTTTCTTTTTTAGACTTGGTATTTAAAGTTCAGGTTTTTCTCCAGCATGTTAACTATAATTTCAAAATGATAATTTTAAGAGCCAGTCTACACCCTAGCATGTTCCAAACAAAGAAAACATTGGCAAGACATATTAGTCAGCTCTTCAAGCCCCATAGCTTGCATATATTTGTGAATATGTGTGTGTCTGCATTTTGTTTATTTTAGCCAGTTTCAGACAGCTTTTACTAGGCTTTTTGTATTATCAAGCACAACCCGTTGAACACGAGCTCGTTTAGCATTTGGTAACAGTTAGCATTTGTGTCCATGTTAAGCTGAATTGTAAACCTAACATCTACGGGTCACCGTAAAGCTGTCACTGACTGATGGAGCAATATGCTGCTGTCCTGTCCTGCTTTTTCTTATTTTAAATTGATGGGGCAGATATGGACGATGTGGCCATAATCAGAAGCAGATGGGATCAGGGACCCCACACCACGGACCTCTCTAACATCTGCATCTGCTACACTCTGAAGACTGGGGGGGGGGGAGGTGCCACAGCTGGATGACCTCCGACCACAGGAGAGATGCTGGGAGCCCTGGAGCTGACAGCTGGATTTTGTGCGCAGTGGGTGAGACTCTTTCAGCTCCTTTTCTTTGCTTCTTTCATTCATAGTTATGCTTTGAACTGGAAGTTAAAACTAAAAAAAAAAAAAGACGAAATACTCAGAAATAAAATTTTTGTTTGTTTGTTTGTTTTTTTCTGTTGTTCTCCATTTGCCTCAGAGTACTGAGATGATTTTCTCTCCACCATGGTTGTAAAGAGTAATTATCTGATTTACTACAACATTCTGGTCCGGTGTGGTGACCCCTCGACGGGAGCAGCCAAAAGACTAACAACAGTTACAGAATTCCACTTCAACTTGAACCTGTCAGGCCATTCTCTTTGTCGTCAACATGGCAAAAACATCTAAAAATATATATGTTCATATTCATACAATATGAAATTACCCTATTCCTTATAAACTAAAGAAACTGATGGGTGTGAAAACTTTTGAAATCTTTCATTTTTTTCACCAATAGCCATGACAAAGTCAAAATCAAGGAGATTATTTGCAGGTGTACCGGTGTTCCAATGCCTTGTTTAGATCATGTCGACTTCAGGTTTAAATCTGAATACATGTATAGATGGTGGCGCGGTGGTGTAGTGGTTAGCACTGTCGCCTTGCACCTCCAGGGTCCGGGTTCGATTCCCGGCCAGGCTCGATTCCCGTCTCTGTGTGCATGGAGTTTGCATGTTCTCCCCGTGCTTGGTGGGTTTCCTCCGGGTACTCCGGTTTCCTCCCACAGTCCAAAGATATACGTTCCCAAATTGGCCATAGTGTGTGAGTGTGTGTGCCCTGCGATGGATTGGCACACTGTCCAGGGTGTACCCTGCCTAGTGCCCGAAGTCTCCTGGGATAGGCTCCAGTTCCCCCGCGACCCTGAACACAGGATTAAAACGGTATAGAAAATGAATGAATGAATGAATATATGTATAGATAGTTTGGCACTGTATTGGTATAAATAAAATTTTTTTAATAATAAAAGTGGCATGGTGGCATATTGGTTAGCACCTTCAGGGTCTGTGTGCATGGAGTTTGCATGTTCTCCCTGTGCTTGGTGGGTTTCCTCCCGGAGTACCCAGAAACCAATTCACAAAAAAATGCCCGATGTGTGTGTGCATGTGTGTGTGTGTGTGTGCCCAGCAATGGTTTGGTTCTTTATCCAGGGCGTACCCTGCCTCTTGCCTGGATAAAGATAATGAACAAGTGAATAAATGAATAAATAAATAAATAAAGTGGTGACTATGAATTATGTGAACAAGGTAAGGTGTAATATTTCTTGCTAGCCCTATAACATAAAATCACATAAAATCACATTTACAACATAGTTTATGATGTTGTTTATTTTTTTGACTTTGTGTTCCTTTGCCAGCATTGACAGGAGGAGGTTTGCCAATGCCGTGGACACTAAAATATAGAATACACTAAGGTTTGATCTGGCAAAACACTAGGCAGGCGGGTAAACGCTAGTCAGAGGTCAGCAAATGCTAGTGAGAGGTGGCTAAACCATATTTCAGGCAAATTTCATATATTTAAAAAAAAGTAAAAAAAAAAAAAAAAAAAAGTTTTAATAATTTGGTCTAAAATCTAAACTTGATTAAATGAGATTTTCCAGCAGACTGGTTAACAATAATACTTCACCTCACCTGCACGTTGTTGGCTTTGGCTTGTTTTCTGACAATGATAAGGTGTGCCAAGTGAAAGATCTAGCCATTTAGGGACACTTGGTTTTCACCAAGGCCTATGATTATGATCAGTCCTCCTCCAGCACCTTGATCCTAGGCTTTACATCATCAACCTCCGAGCAACTAACTGACGAACACAGAGTTTATTAGCTTTAGATAAATAATTTTCAAGTGTTTGCAAACAACTTGACATATTTCTGACTTTAAAGAATGTTAATCTCTTTTGAGGAGCTTGAGATACTTCAAATGAAAGTGGCAAATGCAGCCACTTTGAAGCAGCCAGCACTGCTTATTTTCTTTCCCTTAAATGTGTGACTGGGCGTATGGTACGGTGATAGTAGCTGTCTAATATTAATAATAATCATTCGGCTTAGTTTTGCCAAAGCCAATAGGATTTGACCGAGGTGAAATGGTAATGATGGCCCCCCTGGAAGTCGTACAGCATTTCTAAATATTCGCTCTGAGGGTGGGATTGGGTAATTATTTATTAACAACAACCAAATGTGTGCCAGAATTACAACCTCCCAGCGCTTTGACATGTCATCATGAAATGTTTAAAGACAAAAGAAATTTTTGTTTTTACTGGAGTATCAGGGGGGAAAAATCATTGTGAAGAACTTTTTTTTTTTCTTTCTTTCTTTTTTTCCCCCTTTGCAGCCTTCTTGAACAAAGCAACCAGTTTTGAACAATCATCACTGGGATGCAGAAATATTTCAGAAGGTATGTTGGGGCAGCGAGCTTGACAAGTGCGAGTGCATTTCAACAAGTTGAAAGCAGAAAAAGGAGTTGCCTTAATGCGTCTTGATTGATGTGTGGCTTTGTGAACGGGCGTCCGTGCCAACAGTGAGAACGGAGGAGGAGGGAAGGCATTTCAGTGTCATCCATTTATCCAAAAACGATTGCAAGTATTAGTTAGGGGTTTTATTTAGTTCAAATGACTATTAGGGCATTAGAGCAGAAACATATTTTATGCACTTACTTTTTAGGTTCATTCCAAGTGCTGTCAAGAAGGAGCCATATTTTGTCTGATGTAAAGTTAATATGAGGTAATATATAGCTGCCTAACATAATCCAGCTAGCATACTTTCTGGAGCACCAAGAACCTGAGGGCATGAACTGCTGGATAATGGACAACTTTGTGGCTTGAGGTTGATCAGGGAGTTCTCCATCTTTATCTCTGACTGTCACACATATGAAAACCTGGCGTTCAGTGGTAATACGTTTCCCCATGCCAGATCACATCATCCTGCAATGTTGCCTGGAGCTTGGTAAGAGCACTTTATTGTGCTCTGTTCACCTTCAGGTCTTGGCATCAGAAAATTGTAGATTGCTATCATGGAGGTTTGCCTCGAGGAAATAAATTAACTTGTGCAATAGTTATGCTGGTTTCATGTTGTCGCCTCTAATGCAGTTAGTAATTATTGATGGAGGAAAGCTTAACAGGTCTTTACAGAAATTCCCTGGGAACTTTTTGTGCTCTGTGTCAGACGTCTGAGAAAATAAGGTTTCCAGATTGGATTTTGGAAATGAACACAGCAAGAAAAAAAAGACCATAAGTGTGAGAAATTTCCTGTTCGGAGATCCTGGAAGTGTGTTTAAGTGGATAATCTTACATAGTAATGTAGATATGTACAGAAGGAAAAACTGTCCTGGAAAAACTGTCCAGGAATCTTGTAAAGACACTTTGTTTACTCTTTCTTTGTTCTCTACTCCTTACAACTATCACCGCTGACTTTAATGGAAAGCTACATCTACAGTAAATCTACATGCAGATTTCCTTTGCCTTGTTTTTTGGCAGTGTGTATTCGTGTTGCTTTTACAAAATTGGAGGATGACCATTGGAACAGCTACTCCAAACTTTGGACACAGCTATTGTGGCAATAAGGTGGCCCGGTGACCTAGGAGTTTGCACAGTGGCCTCATATGTCAAGGGTCAGAGTTTAAGGCCTGACTCTGTCATGGAATATACATGTTCTCCATGTTAATGCATGTTCTGGTTTTCTTCCACTGTCCAAAGTCATGCAGATTTGGCTAATTGGCATTTCCAAATTGTCTATAGTGTATGAGAGTGTGTGTGGATGCTTGTGCCCTATGATGGACTGACAACTCATCCAAGGTGCACCCCATCTAATGCCTCAAGTCTCCTGGGATAGGCTCCAGGCCTTCAATGACCTGGTAGAAAATAAACAGTATAGAGAATGCGCGAGTATTGTGGAAATTATTTGACCTTGACTTATTGTGGAAATCATTTTTTAAACCATTATTATTATTATTATTATTATAAATATTATTATTATTATTATAAATTTAATAATAATAATAATAATAAATTTAATAATATAATAATAATAATAATTATAATAATAATAATAATAATAAATTTAATAATATAATAATAAATAATAATAATAATAATTATTATTATTATTATTATTATTATTATTATTATTATTATTTCAAAAGACGTACATGCCTCAAAGATTTTCCACTATCACTTTGACTGCGTGGAGCAGACATGACAAGGACCAGGACACCTCAGCAATCATCAGCAATACAAAAAGTCAGATGACGGGGCTACATTTTTGTCAATTTTGTATAAAATGTAAATATATGCCTATTAGTATTCATACCAATAGAAAAAGCTACAGTTACTTTCTGGAAGCTACTTTTTTTCTTCGTTCCAAAACCAGGACATTGCCAAATGTTTTTTTGTTTATTACATCATCCCCATCTGACCAATCAGATTTTAAAATTCAAAAGTGCTGTTGCTTTTTCCCACATGGTTAAGCATTTCATTAATCAGCGACAACTACTTGATTTGACAATTCTCAAAACACCCTAGCCATGCCACTGTGTTCGTGTAGATTTATGAGCAGACCATTTCTTCCTTTTTTTCCTATTGTCCAACTTTAGACAGACTGCAAAAGTCAGCGGGTGTGCCGGGCCAGAAAAACACACGCATGCCCAGGAATGTGTGGCGAAGCCTCGCCTGTGCCAGCAGTGCTGACGCAAGTCTGAAGCAGCGAGGCATTTGACCTCAGGCTGACATGTGTGCTTTACTGGAAGCTCGTATGGTGTGCTGCCCAAAACGGCGGACGAGGTTTGGGACCCTGCCACTGCTGCTTAGCATGAAGTCTGTCCTGACCTGGATTCTGGACCACAATCCCCTGCTGCTGCCATTAGCACTGGGTCGCTGGCTAGTGCATGGCCAGCCTCCTGTAGAGCGTTGGCGTGAGCCTCCATTTCGGCGTGCCTTAATCACAGTGTAAATGTCTTGTTATCTTTTTCTGACTAGCCCCAAGGAATGATTAATTAGCCTTTGGTTTAAACATTCCCGCGAGCTCATCTGTACTCCAGACTCTTTGATTGTAGTTTGGCCTCTTGTGCAACAAAATATGTCTATCACGTCTAAAAACGTATAAGGGAATCATGCAACCCCAAACTCTATCTGAACCCTTTGTGTCTAGACCTGTTATGAATGTGGACAGGAGACAGTATAGGGGCTGGAGAAGTGTTTTATTTCTACTTATCTAGCAAAAACCCACACACAGCTCACCATTCATTTCTTTATCGCAGAGCTGCTATAGTGTTCATGTTCCAGATGTAGCATCAGTTCCTGTGAACTCTTTAAAAACAGGATGACTGCATATAATACATAGCAAGTCCTCCGGGTGTCAGGGTGGGTGGAGGGGGTAGGGACTTCTCTAACACCAGTTTTACCTGTTCAGGCTAATGACTGTGACACTACAGAGAGAGATGATGAGAGATTAATCTGTAGCTGCCATATACGGAACATAGTTTGACTTCAGGTTCTTCTACTTCCTGTTCAACCTTTGGGTTGAGACATTTATTGAGATGACGTCAATGTCAGGTCAGCATTGGCTAATCATAGCCTCTCATATGATTATTATCATAGATCCTAAATGATTTCATCCTTTCATCCAACAATTTCCATACCTGCTTGTTCTCTTATGGTGGATTACTATGTGTAACACATTTCAGTCAATAAAGTGGGTATTTTTGTCTTTGGTGCAACTCAAACACCATGTTGATTTACATCACTTTAATTTAACACTCATAAATCTGTTTCGTAGGTCATCAATGTGTCTGGCTTCACCACAGTCTGGCTGATGGACAGAAAGTGAGACAGAAAAGAGAAAGGAGGAAAGAGTCAGTGTGAGGTCTTAATCCGATGTCTTTTTCCCACACACTTTGGTTACTTCGTACTAGATGTTTCTGATGATAGTGTGACGTTATAGCACACTTTCTATTTATGTCCAGGAGCGAGAGCACAGCAATGGTGTGTTGCTAATTTGGGTGGTTTCCTCCCGTCGCCCAGTTGCTCTTACCGCAGACAGCCAAAATGGTATTTTCCCAACTGCAAGCAAATTGTTACAACGAGTTTAAATTTATATCCATTATGTTTGTCAGTCCACTAAGACATTGGATAGTTTTGTGTAGCCCTTTCAATCTAGAGAAATTGTACTTTTTTTTTTTGCATTACCATGATATATATATATATATTATATATATATTTTTTTCATTTCAACCAACCATACAAACATGACCAATAAGTAAATAAAAAACTTGGTCACTTAGGCAAAGAAATAGCCCAAATACACGCAATCACATGTTTTTCTGGTTGCTTTTTGTTGTTTTTATGATCAAAATATTAATATGCACATTTTCAGACATTTTCCACATTTTTCTACATCAATGTCATTCCCATATTCTGTTAATGGTATAATTACGCGTTTTAAAAGTAATGATAACTTTGGTTAAACCTGACATATGGTATATCTGAAACCCAAATGCACAGTTTGATGTCTGAAGCTTCCACCGTTTATACACATTGGCAGAACTTCCGTTTTGTTTTTGTTTTATTTTTTTATTATTCTTTTCTTATATCTATCATTGACCAGTGCAGTGCTGTGTTGTTAAATTTTTTTTTTTTTTTTAAGAAAAATTAGTTTTTTTTAATAACAGCAAGAAAGCAAAAGGCTACAAGTTGGAAAACAAATTGGAAAATCCAAATAAAACAAAATGTACTACTTTAATGAATAAACCTGTAATTGGATATGTTGGAAAATATGGTGCTTAAGTTCAATAAAATGCTCTGTATAGTAAAACATGATAAACATGATAAACATGATAAAGAGTTAGGTGTGCGTTTTATCTGATCATAGTCAGATATTAACATTTCTGAACATTTATGACACAAGTTAGTTCCTGCTATGACACATGTTCCATTAAACACTCATTCCTTCAATTTAATAAAGCAGAAAAAATGCAATTTTACCAAAATATTTTACTTCTGGCTACTACAAAGCACTAATACTGACACCTTCTATACTGTAAATGCTAAACAAATTAGCATAGCCTTTTCCATATCAATGATTAGATGTTTTTGTTTTGTCAGAATGCCAGTATAATACTTGTACAAGAATGCACTATCTGCCCTCTTCCACATACATCAGCTCGCAAATTGCGTCAGTTGTGTGATTTACAGGAGAGAGTAATAAATTTTCTTATACCCAGACAGCATGACTGATTATGCTCCCTTAGCTGATTAAAACATTCTTCTCTCAAACATTCTTAGACATCAAATCAATTTGTTTTTGCACTATGCAAGTTTAGGCACCTTCATATGTCTCTTCGTAGTACGATTGCAACACTAAAAAAAAAAAAAAAAAAAAAGAGGTGAAGCTGAATGTCTTTTCTAAAGACTAAAATAAAAAAATGACAATGTCTACTTGGATATTGGGAAAACAACATGCATTTTATATGGTGTATCTCTTCACTAATTGTGCTTGGTTAAATGTCTAGCAGTGGATGTGTCGACATATTAATTACACAGCATGGATGCAAGAAGAGCACTTGGAGAGCTAATTTGTGTCAACGGTTTTATCTTTGTTAAGTCAACTAGTGCAGAGTGCACCATCTCCCAGGGAACGCTGATGAGCGCTTACCTCATTTAGCCCTTGACTGTCAATGTCAGTCTTGTAAATTTCTGAAATTGACTGAAATATAATACACTAGTAAAAAATTTTTTGGCTAATCGCCTCGAAGGAGCTTGTAGGATCTTGTCAGTGTAAACACTGGACAGCGTGCCAAGTGCAGTTTGACATGCTGACAATTTGTGGCTTTTGGGAAACAATCAGCATCGCTCGAGGAAAACCCATGATTCAGTTACCCCTGTCGGATCCTGCCTATACACCTGAAGCAGTTACTGATGATGCTGACTGCAGGTACATGTCCTGATTAATGATTTATCTGCAATCTCTGATTGTTAACATTATGATAAATTCTCTCCTCTAATACTGTATATACAGAGTTATGAGCGGGGCAGACCGGCAAACGTTGCAGATATTTCAAATGTATCGACATATCAGTTTTCATTTTTTGGCATCTATTTGCTCTTTAAAAATAACTGAAGGTGGATTGTTTGGGATAACGGTGAAAGTAAGTACAACAGCACCACTATCGGTTGTTGGAAAGAAAAATATATATATGCTATATCTTATAAGGAGGCAGACATGATGATGTGGCTGATTCCTTTCTGGCCCAAACTGTAGATTATTTGCTTCATTGTTTTTTTTAGGAAAAGCTAAAAGTAGATAATCAAAAGACATGGTTGAATCGAGGTACAAATAAGACAAATGGTGGAACAGATGACATAATTGTAACTGTCATGTCATTCTTTATTTTTTATGAATGTTCCATTTCAACAAGGAAACAATAGAAACAAGAACAATAGAATGATTGACAGGCCCCAGGCTGCTGCTTTTCTCTCTCTCTTAGGTGAGCGAGGCTGAGAAAGTGAATTTCCGCTTTGATTTCACCCCATGCGGCCTTCTCCGTCACGCTCGGCAGAGACTAAGTGCTTTCAGGGTGTGAAAATAGGAAGCTTGCCCGAGCTCGGTGCCCTCCTGAGATAAGACAATGCCTCGCAGAGAGAAAGGGCAGTGAGCTCAGGCTGTGGAATCAGGGCAGCCTCGGTGCAGCAGGAAAACCCAAACCAAATGCTTTTAGGAGGAAAAACATCTCCTTTGTCATGTTTTATTAGTCAAGTTTGACAGCTCCGACGATAAGCAGCCCCATGGGTCATTCATCAGGACCTGACATGTCACAGAGTGAACTAGTGAACAAGCAGCAAAGCAGGAAAGAAGTGATGGAGCAACAATATGAATTTTTTAAGGGTGAGGTTTGGATGTAATGTGTTTATATGCAGGAAGGACAAAACAATTGGCAACTCCAGAACACTCTCAGAGTAGAAATAACTGACAATGTCTACAGGCAGAGTTTCACTACTTCTTGGTTACCATCAAGTTAGAAAGTTATTTGATCAGACTGTCTGAAACGCCGGCCTCCCAGGAACTCCTTTCATGGCCCAAGCATGTGGAAATGGCTTGGATGGAGGACAGGACTGTACAGGGGATGTGGCAATAACTCTCAGCCAAGTTCCTGTAATGTGCAATCAGTGTTGGTGAATGATTGTCTGTACAGTTCCCACAGACAGATGTGTCTCTCCCATATGACGTTATTCATCGTTTTTCACGATATAATAACTGCAGCGGGCTCTGAGCCACCTCGGGCTGGGATTGTGATTCACCTTGGCCAGGATTGTCATGCCTTCTTTAAAATGTTAAAACTTTTCTAAAAAGTGTCTCATCACCGTACTGTACTTAAAGTCTTCTGTTAAGGGAAATCGGTTTTACGCTTCCATTCACCAAAATTTCATCCAAACTATTTGCACAAGTTGTCTATTATGGTTTCTGAGAAAATCTCAATTTTAAGACCACAACATTCACTTACCCCTATTACATGACCACATTAGTTCATCATTGTGAAACATATAGAATTTTTTCCAAGGACCATGTTCAATGTTCCTCCAAATTTCTAGAAAAGAATTCCTGATATCAACTATATTGGTGTGCTCTATGAAATATAAAAAATATAAATAGAAAATAACATTTTAAACATAATTGGAATAAATAAATATTTCAATAAATCTTAGCTACAGTATATTGTTTGCAACATCCTTCATGATACTTGAATTTTGTGTGTTTAATGCATAATTGAAGGGTTGCTGTAACTTCAATGTTTCATAGTAATAATAATAATAGTAATAATAATAATAATAATAATAATAATAATAATAATAATAATAATAATAATAATAATAATGTTTCAAATGAGATCCCAGTTCTTTAGTCAATGTAGACAGGTCATTATTTTAACCAAATGAAAATTTCTTTTTAATGTACAACCCTTGCTTTTTTACGGTATCTCATACCGTAGCTCATCTTCCTGTCCTTATCTACGGCCGCACGCTACGTCCGAACAAGCGCAGAGTCAGAGGAAAAATGTGATGTAAAAATGACTGAGGTGATGGACAATGGGGTCAGGGAGCATACGGCGTATGGAGGCTTGGAGTCGGTCCGAAATGGGAGCGCAGTCTCTCATCAAAGCCTATCTGATTATTTTCCACAAGATCTTCCTGTCAGGATGTTATGATTTTTTTCCATGTTCAGTGGCTGGTGTGAAATGGTAGTCAGTCAGTCTCTCTCTCTCTCTCTCTCTCTCTCTCTCTCTCTTTATAATGTCACCAAATAAGTAATGAACTGGACTTCCCTATATTGTTAGTAAACCCAGTACCAGCTAATAGCTAACACACAGAGTAGAGAGGGAGATATCATCATCATCATCATAATATAATATATCAGTCATTACTCCTATGAGAAACCAGCTTATGTCTAAATCCCAAACATGTTTTAGTGACAGGGAACTTTTTATAAGAGAGGCAAAAAAAAAGAAAGATTTATAAGATTTTTCTTTTTTTTATTCATCATCCTTATCCAAAATAAATGACATTTTATCTCATTATACATGTGAACAGGTGAGGGTTAAGGGTTCTTGCTGAAGGGACCAACAGCAGAAACCTGGTGGTGGGCTTTGAACCTGGGTAGTCCAACACCTTAGCCATTGAGCTACCCCTGCCGAAAAAAAGTGGAGCTGATGTCAGAAGTGGGATACAAACCCACATCTCCAGGAAGGACTGTGATCTGAATGACCTGAATCATCTATACCGCTGTATCCTGTATACAGGGTGGAGGGGGCCTGGAGCCTATCCCTGGAAACTTGGGAAACAAGGCAGGGTCCACCCCATTGGTGGTGCCAATCCATCGCAGAGCATACATACACACACTCATTGACACACTACAGGCAATTAGGGACTGCCAGTTACATGCAAATTCTATGACCACAGATCACAGACCCAAGGAAGGAATCAAACCTGGACCCTGGAGGTGCGTGGCAACAGTGTTAAACACTAAGCCACCGTGCCGCCAACTGACGGATAGCATTCTTTCTTAAAAGAAAAAACAGAAAGTTGATCTGGTTAAAAATGGGCAAATCTTTGACAGTATGAAAGTTCCACCAGATTTGTTCATCTAGATCTAGGAATTAATTTATTTAGAGTTTACCATGAACAAAAGTCTTTAGTTGAATGATGCAGGTAAATATCTCATGGTTCATGGTACACTAAGTTTCATAATACAGTAAGTTAGACTTGTAACTACTACTATTACTACTACTACTAAAAAAAGGCTCTATTTTTTAAACGTTTGCTTGAATGCCATTTTTAAACTGTGTTGAAGGATTTCCTCTGGCTCTGTCTTTAAGAAGCTGACTCTGCGACCAGCGGTGCTTCTCAAATTCTTTCAAAAAATATCTCCGAAGCAACCTACCGAAAATAGCCTGCTCGTTCAGGTTGTGCATGTTTATTTTGTAACTCGACTTCAATCTAATCGTTATTACGCACAGATAGGTGAGGGAGTAAAGCATGAAACGTGCCATTTGTTTTCTTGGCAGATGCGCTGCTTCCCTCAGCAATCGAATGTGCAAATGCATTAAATCAACAAACTTGGCGTGTTTGTTTTCACATGGTATCTTGACCCTCACGTTGTATTGGATGATTGGACTTAGATTTCCTGTCGGGTAATGGAAGCCGACGTTGGAATGCCCAATCGAACTGACGTGACTGGGACAAGGGTGCGTGAGTTGCAGACAAACCAGTAAAGCGTCCAGACTGAGGCTTTCCTCTTGAAAAGACCCACTGTATGTAGGAATAGAACCCTTTGCGTGTTGTAAGATGAAGATAATCAACAATGGGGTGATGTGATGCAACCCTGGAGTGAAGCTAAGTCACTTTTCCAGATGTGTTTTATTCCTCTTATACGACCATAAAACAACTTCATTGTATGGCTCATGGTCACTGTTTTTTTTTTTTTTTACTTTTATTGTAATATATATATATATATATATATATATATATATATATATATATATATATATATATATATATAGTAACGTGCCCTAATTTTAATAGAATGTAAGTGAATTTAGCTTTGTTGGGTGCATGTGGGGAGGTGTGTATACGACCACGTGATATACTATACTGTGTGTGAGTGAGGGTGTGTGTGTGAGAGAGAGAGAGAGACTGTGTATGGACCAGAGGAGTGGAAGGTTAGCAGGGTTAATTATCCTTTGACCCAGCAAATGGATTTTCCTCCTCATGCCCCTCCACCTTGTACTCCAGCTAGTTATCTTGATTGAGCAATTAATCCTCTCGCCAGGTCTTCACCTTCTTTCTCACTTTTATTTTTATTTGTTTATGTTTATAAAGATACTAAATAACAAATATGCAAAAAATTTTAATATATTATAAAAAAAAAAATAACTAGGGTTTTGATCCCTGATGAGCGACCAAGGGGGAAAACAACAACAAGATAACATGAAGAAGAGTGTGTGTCTACAGGAATGTATGTAGGATCCCTTTCTCACTATGTGTGTGCACCCACCGCTTCCTCCAATCATTCAGTGCCAAACTTCCTTAGAAACCCATAATTCCAAGTGTGTGTGTGTGTGTGTGTGTGTGTGTGTGTCTGGGTGTCAAGAACAATAAGAGCATTAGAAGTAAAACAGTTTGAGCTGCCCAGAGTCTGCACAGGAAACCGAGGCCGATCAGGCAGCATGTCCATCATCATGCTAGGCTCCACCCACTTACCCCCTTCGCCCTGCCAACTCTGCAGAACAATAGGCGAAGGGGAAACACAGCGTCCTGGCGATCTCAGCCACCGCACACACTGTATACTTTTTGTGCTACATATATACATAGCTTTCTTCTTTGAAGGTGTTTTAGCATAAAGTACGAAAAGTGATTCTTGACATTTTTATGACTTGATGTGTTTTTATCATAACCGTAATCATCAAGGCTGGGTCAGACTTGTGCAAGAAGCCTGACACATCCTTCCTTAGAAATTCTTCCAAAATGTGTGCTGTTTAGCGCTCAGCATTGTAATCTGTCATGGTCGTCCTGTCTTTGTCCCCTCTTTTGTTGTGTTTTTTTGAGACATTCATATTGAAGCATGTTCCTGACTCTATTTCCTAGCACACACTACAATAGTCACATGATTGTAACCACGTTCACCTGAACCTCGTTAAGTTGATTATGTTGTCTATGAATAGTGTTTGTATGACTTGGTTCCTTTGTCTTACATCTGTTTCGCTTGTTGTTCTATTCATGTTTCTGTTCAATTCCCTGCTTGATTCTTTGTTCTTGTCATCTTATAGTTTTGTCACAGTTGCCATTGGCTTCAGCATTAGCTCCTAACCGTAGTTCCAATCCTTAGTCCTAGTTTTCACGTTCATGCATTCCACTACCACCTGTGACATAATCATTCTAATATTTTCAAACTTTTGGTTTCGTTATGTTCGAAGTAATTTCCGCTTTCAAAAAAAGAAAAAAATGTCGGTGAACAGTGCCATGCAGAAAGACTGCACTTACTCACTCACACACTCACTCAGACACAAACACGAAGGAACAGCAAAATCTTAAATGGTTTCCTCCTTTCTATATAATGGTTTGAAACAGTGCCAACAACTCACAAGGTTTTCGTAAAAGCTTTATCCTGGCCAGGGTCAGAAACCTGGGCGCGAGGTAGGAATACACCCTGGATGGGATGCCGGTCCATTCCAGGGCACCACACACACACACACACACACACACACATAATCATTCACACCTAAGAGCAATGTACTTCCAGTCCACATCCTGACATCTTTCTGTGAGGTGAGAGAAGAACCTAGAGGAAACCCAATTGAAACTCATTGCACAATAAATTACTCACACCCAGGTCAGAAATCAGGACTTCATAACTGTTTCAACACTATACCATGTGCTGTTAATGTTGTACCATACATATTTATGTCAAATAGTAAGGCATTTTGGAAGAAAATTAGTTGCAGTATTTGTCAACCTATATGTTATTTTATATCATTATGTAACTGACCAGTCGTGGGTTAAGGGCTGTGCTCCAGAGTCCAATGGGAGTACACATGTTGGTGCTGTGGTTTAAGCATGAGACCTTGCAAGCAGTAAGCCAGTACCACCACTGAGCTGCCCCTGCCCTGAGACCTTTAGTGATCTTGGTGTCTGGTTTGAATGCGGGACTCTCCTACTGTGTAGCATTGTACCATATAGTGCCTTATATGATTACCAAAAATGCACCACAAATCCATTTAGCAACCATTGCATGCAGCTAGTCACATGGATGTATACAACTTAATGTATAATATCCATCCATCCATCCATCCAATCCAACTAGGGATTATGGAGGCCAATAGTGCCGGTTATATTTGTTCCCATTTTTACAACAACATTCACTCATTATTCACACACTACAGGCAATTTTGGAATGCTAATTAGCCTAATCAGCTTGTCATTGGACTGTGGAAAGAAACATGAGCACCTACACGAAACCCACCAATCATGAGGAGAACATGCAAGCTCAAAGCACACATGGAGGTGCGTGGTTACAATGCTGAAGACTAAAGCCACCGTGCCGCCATAATGTGCAGCAGTAATCACTCTGATACATTTACTTTTATTGCATTTAAAGACATTCTTTGTTCACTCCTGCTCAAAAAGTACTTGCAGATTTGAAACAGTCTTTTAGTGGATTAAAAGAATACACTACAAAGTCATTTGGGATTAGAAGCAGGAACTGTACAGTTATTATTTAACAAAGTACCAGAAATCTTGATCTTGATCTTGATCTCTGATTCTTGTGTCTAAGTTAACTCACACTATTCAGTATGGTTCATATCAATATCAATATTACAGTGGTGTGAAAAACTATTTACCCCCTCCTGATTTCTCATTCTTTTGCATGTTTGTCACACAAAATGTTTCTGATCATCAAACACATTTAACTATTAGTCAAAGATAACACAAGTAAACACAAAATGCAGTTTTTAAATGAGGGGTTTTATTATTTAGGGAGAAAAAAATCCAAACCTACATGGCCCTGTGTGAAAAAGTTATTGCCCCCCTTGTTAAAAAATAACTTAACTGTGGTTTATCACACCTGAGTTCAATTTCTGTAGTCACCCCCAGGCCTGATTACTGCCACATCTGTTTCAATCAAGAAATCACTTAAATAGGAGCTACCTGACACAGAGAAGTAGACCAAAAGCACCTCAAAAGCTAGACATCATGCCAAGATCCAAAGAAATTCAGGAACAAATGAGAACAAAAGTAATTGAGATCTATCAGTCTGGTAAAGGTTATAAAGCCATTTCTAAAGCTTTGGGACTCCAGCGAACCACAGTGAGAGCCATTATCCACAAATGGCAAAAACATGGAACAGTGGTGAACCTTCCCAGGAGTGGCCGGCCGACCAAAATTACCCCAAGAGCGCAGAGACAACTCATCCGAGCGGCCACAAAAGACCCCAGGACAACATCTAAAGAACTGCAGGCCTCACTTGCCTCAATTAAGGTCAGTGTTCACGACTCCACCATAAGAAAGAGACTGGGCAAAAACGGCCTGCATGGCAGATTTCCAAGGCGCAAACCACTTTTAAGCAAAAAGAACATTAAGGCTCGTCTCAATTTTGCTAAAAAACATCTCAATGATTACCAAGACTTTTGGGAAAATACCTTGTGGACCGACGAGACAAAAGTTGAACTTTTTGGAAGGTGCGTGTCCCGTTACATCTGGCGTAAAAGTAACACAGCATTTCAGAAAAAGAACATCATACCAACAGTAAAATATGGTGGTGGTAGTGTGATGGTCTGGGGTTGTTTTGCTGCTTCAGGACCTGGAAGGCTTGCTGTGATAGATGGAACCATGAATTCTACTGTCTACCAAAAAATCCTGAAGGAGAATGTCCGGCCATCTGTTCGTCAACTCAAGCTGAAGCGATCTTGGGTGCTGCAGCAGGACAATGACCCAAAACACACCAGCAAATCCACCTCTGAATGGCTGAAGAAAAACAAAATGAAGACTTTGGAGTGGCCTAGTCAAAGTCCTGACCTGAATCCTATTGAGATGTTGTGGCATGACCTTAAAAAGGCGGTTCATGCTAGAAAACCCTCAAATAAAGCTGAATTACAACAATTCTGCAAAGATGAGTGGGCCAAAATTCCTCCAGAGCGCTGTAAAAGACTCGTTGCAAGTTATCGCAAACGCTTGATTGCAGTTATTGCTGCTAAGGGTGGCCCAACCAGTTATTAGGTTCAGGGGGCAATTACTTTTTCACACAGGGCCATGTAGGTTTGGATTTTTTTTTCTCCCTAAATAATAAAACCCCTCATTTAAAAACTGCATTTTGTGTTTACTTGTGTTATCTTTGACTAATAGTTAAATGTGTTTGATGATCAGAAACATTTTGTGCGACAAACATGCAAAAGAATAAGAAATCAGGAGGGGGCAAATAGTTTTTCACACCACTGTATATACTATTATTTATTTATATTATAATACACATATTTTATAAGTTTTCCTTCAGAACAGTTCAGTTCAGTTTCCTTCAGTTGATAAAATATGTCAACCGATGGAACTATTTAAAAGTTGCGGCACAGAAAGTAACATGAGCATTTTTTAAGGATTATATCCATATTCAACTTTTTTCAAAAAATACTTGATGTTATGCAAAGGAGATAAGGAAGTGAAGTAGTAGGTAGATATGAGTATGCGTGTGTGAGAGTAAGTGGGGTGGTCAGGGTTTGTATAAGAAAGAAAGCGTTATTGTGTACTGTTCTTTATCCTGTAACCGCATAACGTAATGTAAGAAGCAAACATGTCTGTTATTACATCAGGTGTTGCAAGCATGCATGCAAATCTTGTTTTTTAGTTTTTATGTCTGGGGTGTATGTGTGTGTGTGTGTGTGTGTGTGTGTGTGTGTGTGTGTGTGTGTGTGTGTGTGTGTGTGTGTATGTGTGTGTGTGTGTGTGTGTGTGTGTGTGTGTGTGTGTGATGTGATGAAGGGCAGAAATCACTTTCTTTACTAGCCTTTCTTTCCCTGTTTGGGCACGACAGGACTTGAGATCCTCGGTGCCGATAAGATAAGAATGTTGCAGCCAGTGGCTCACACAGATTGCTGCAGCAGAAGAGGAAATGCCTATCTGATGGCATTTGCACTTCACATTTTGAATGGAGAGAGAGAGAGAGAGAGAGAGAGAGAGGTCTGCTCGGCTAAGAGGGCGGGAAATGTGTTTGACATTGTAAACTGACTGAGCTCGAGGCATATCAACACACCGCACTCCGTCTCTCATTTCTGTTTTATTGTGTAAGGATTAGAAGTGTAATAGTAAAGGTGGCGCACAGTATAGGAGCATATGTAACCACCTATGTAGTCAGCATGGGCCTGAATTCTCTATTCCTCTTATACTACAACAATTTGTCAATGATTTTTCAATAAAAGAAACAATATATTTTTCTCCCTTTGTAGTAACACATTTTTATCTACAGTATCTGAAAAACAAGCTAGTTCCTGTTCTGTAAAGCTATAAATAATGTAAAAGTGTAAATTCCTGCATCTGGAAACCCATCTGACTGTTACATAGCACTTATACTGGAGACTTATTAAATCAACAATATATAAACTTTACAACAATTTGTAATGTTTTTATTATTATTATTATTGTTATTATTATTATTATTATTATTATTGCTGTTGACTATAAGCAGCATACATCTGGACAAATCGTTACTATATAAACTATAACGTACTAACTTACTAAAGTTATGCATTCATAAAAATCATTAAAAATTCAAAAAGTAAAAATGTTTGCTACAGATTTAAGAATGCAGTAAATATGTCTCCACATCATGTGTCAACAATTGTTAAAGTACTAATAGCAAAAAACAGTACATTGTAATGAATATGCATATTATGAAGAAATGTATTGTTGACTTAAACACATTTTAGAAACAGTTATTTTTTAAGTATAAATAAAAAATGATTCTGAAAAGACTTTTTACATATTACAGGTTTAAAAGATATTATGTATGCAACAAAAAAAAAACTACACAACTGCTTAGAGAATACACAAATCACATAAAAAAAACTATACTGTATATATATATATATATATATATATATATATATATATATATATATATATATATATATATAACACAGCATGAAAACCTGGTTGTTTGATGTCTTAAAACAATTCCATGTCTGTTTGTTCATCACTTCATCTATGTGTGCGTGTTTTTTCTTTTTCTTTTTTATCATACATTATAAAGTGATACCATACTGCGATTTGTATTAATACATGAACAATTCGATGGAAAAGTGAGGTCCTCAAAAGAAAACAGCCACCCTGAAAGCAAAACAGTGCGTGTGTAACAGGACAGAGCAGAAACAGAACGCTTCTTTAAGTGAGATGGGACTGTTTGTTGTTCTTGGCAGTGGTAGCTGTTAGCTAGCATGGTTTCAAGGACTGCTCCAGTCAATCCAAATGGGCTGTGTCAAAAGGTCAGAGTGCTTAAAGTGCTGTGATTTTTATGCGTGACCGAAATGAAGAACATCCCGCCTCATGACACTCCAGATCTATGGTTGTAGGTAGTAGAAAAGTTATGTAGACATGCTGGAAACATTCATGTGTAGATACGATAGGCTTTATATTACAATTGCAATCCGTTTATTTATTAGTTTTTTATTGTCCATTGTTAAGTTGTTTTCATACATGGTACCTAGTCTATGCTGTATGTTTTTAACTTATATAATTATGCTAGGCTAATATGTTCATAAGCATACAGTATACACTGAAATGATCTCACTACACTTATAATCAGTGGTCTCAATGTCTATCCTGTATACAATAATTGTATACAGTAATTGAGCTTACCCTAGGAGGCACAAGGCGAGTTCCATTCCATTGCAGGGCACTCACTGTAGGCATTTTAGGAACACCAACAAATCTTATCTGCATGTCTTTGGACTGTGGAAGGAAATCAGAGTACCCGGAGGAAAGTCACCAAGCATGGGGAGAACATGCAAACTCCATGCACACAGACCCAAGATTTAAATGTAATTAAACCTGAACCCTGGAGATACAAGGCGACAGTGCTAACCCCGTCCCCCATCAGTAGTACTGTATATACGAAGAGATAATTATTTTTTTCATTCACTTTTTATTTTGTTTCTGTTAATATTTCTCTGTTGTTGAAAATATTACATGGTTGTATTGTTATCTTCTGAGTGGTATCTGTACAGTGGACTTGGATTGGCATCAATCAATAAATCAATCAATAAATAATTTTTTCTGCACACTTTTTACAAAACATGCTTACAGAAATATATGTAGATTCACTCTGTGTTTACTATTTGTATTTGTATTTTATTAAATGTTTAAAATATTTAATACGAATAATAATAATTAGATTAGACTTTATTGTCAAACACATGTACAAAGCTAATGATTGCATAAGCAGAAATGCATACAGTATGCGGCCTACTTACAATTAATAAAAATGAGGGTACTTGATGGTATGGATCCATATGCACAGGGGTAAGGTTTATATATATAAGTTTAAACACTGTACAGTGGACAACACATAATATCAATATGTAACAATATATAACTTTACAGGCTGTTTGTGTGGGTGCTGCCCTTTACCACTTGCTGAATGGGAAAGGAGTAAATAGTTCAAGTAGTCTTGATAATGCCTCTCATCGTTTTTGGACAGTGTTTTCTGTATATAACCTCCAATGTGGGTAGCTGGATACCAATGACGAATAATAATGGTTATGATGATGATAATTATTATTAGTATTATTACAATGTTTTTGTAAGTAAACAGCAAATCCATGTGTTCTGTCCATAAAATTCTATTTTTTTTCCAATGAAAACCTTTTCATCTGTCTGCATGTGTGTGCATTTGTGTGGTATACCCCACACTCAGATTCAGTGGATCAGAAAGCCGCTTTCATGTTCCCCCAAATTGCACGCTCTATGCAATCTGCCTCATGACATCATCCATCATCCATCCAATCCTATGGCTGGAAGCATTGAGTAACAGGTCTGAACATGGCATCAATGTGTCAGCATCAGCTCCAGATCCCGCCTCTGCCCTTCTCCACTCCTGGACGTGGTCCCTAAGTGTAAGGTCATTATTGAAATTGGGCGCCAATTAAGATAAGGAGAAATGACTTTCTCTGTCGAGCCTTTGAAGTCTCTGGTTTTCCCCTTTCTGCTGCCATCTCAGAACAGACATGGTGTGTGCACACACGTGCGCGAATGTGTGTGTGTGTATGTGGGTGTGTGTGTGTGCACGCGCGCACACTGCTGCCTTTGATCTGATAGTAGGGAAATCATGAGACTCTCTGTGTGTATGTGTGCTCTGAATCATTACGTAGCTATATTTTCCTCTGTATGTTTGGGAACTATTTCTCGTTAAATGTGTTTATCAAAAATGTCTTTCTATCTAAACCTGTCTGTCTATCTAAACCTGCTTTCCTAGTTTTTATGTCCGAAATGAAATGTTTTTGTGTTATGTCTACTATATTGCTCATGGATGAGATCTTTAGCCAAAATGTTCTAGTGATGATTGACTAGAAATTAGGGATAAACTTCCTGTGTTCCTTAAGCAATACTATTGGAAATGAACCAACAATGAAAAATCTGAAGAACCATTTGGTGAGTTGGGGTGAGTCAGTGATAAAACAATATATGCAACGTTCAATTATGATTACTTAAACGCTCTTACAGTATGTTGTCCCTCTTGGAGAACCCTTAAAGCAAGAGTAATCAAGGGATCATCCAACAAAGTGTTTCAGCAATCCAAGTATCACAACAGATAAACAAATGAACAAAAATGGCTGTAGTTCAGTGGCTCCAGTTTTCTAAGCATGAAACATCAAAGCTTCTGATCTCACTGTTTCAACCAATCATAAACCAATCAAATAGTCTGACCAGAGACTGGCTACTTGGCTAGTGATGTTAGCTCAGAGATGGAAGAAGTTTCCCAGAAAAAATTAAAACAGTTTTTACCCTTTTGGTAGATTTCTGCTTGTAGATTAAGTTACACTTTGTTGTCTCCAAATTTAATGCAATAATGTAACACAAAATAAATAAATATTTGATGATTTGAAAAGAGTGTGCTTTTTAATGAGATCTGTTCAGAGTCCATAGCTTGGGGAAAAGTTTGAAAATCACACATCACTATGAAGCAAAAACTAATCTCTTGAAATTGGCTTGTTTATAGACATAAACTGTTTATTAATTTTTTAGAAGTAAACTGTGATTTTTGTCATCAATTTAGCATTTCAGTTGCTTTGACCGTTTATATTCATTCTTTGTTGCAAAGTGTTTCCTTATGAAAAAGCTTACATTGTAGGAAGCAGAAAACCCCTGACTATAAGGAATGCTTATATTCTTTAAATTACTTGCAATTTTTTTCCTCAGTTTGGTCTTGACTAGTTCCCACCCATGAGCCAGCTGGGCTCTATCACATATCAACTACTAATCAGGAAATACAGGGTAATCTGCTTCCTTTGAGACATGCTTCCTTTTAAACATCTCCAAAGCCAGCCAAATTGTTGCTCATGCTGCATCACCACGCAGCATAACATACAGGAGAACCACACTATACCCTTATTGCATAGATGAGCTCACAAACATTCCAAACAAACAGACTAGTGTTTTTGTGATTGACAGAGGAAAGACCGTATGCATGGACAAAGGCATGGACAAGTTTGCTCTCATGCTCAACTGTAATATCATCAAATGATCACAGGTTCAAATTCTGATAATGCCTTAACGATTCATGGCTGGTGAATGCTTTTATATTGCACTACTATATAAACTGTGTTTATTATTGTATTATTACTGTAGAAATACTTGATGTTGAGAAAACAGAGATTTGAATGAATTTCTGGAGAACATTTTCTTCACTCATTCGTGTAAGTGTAAAAAGAAATGAAAACAAAAACATGTACATGAGTTATGGGCCTCATTGTGGACTAAAACATTGCTTTGTTATGTCAGATAAATGTGAGAAAGAAGAATTTCAAAAGGCTTTGTGTGTGTGTGTGTGTGTGTGTGTGTGTGTGTGTGTGTGTGTGTGTGTGTGTGTGTGTGTGTGTGTGTGTGTGTGTGAATTTTGGCTCTGTCTTGAGGATAAAGCTGAAGCAAGCACTCCTGGTGGGGTAAAAGGGCAAAAGAAGGCCAAGATTTTAGAGATGTAGAGGATACAATCTTTCGGGATTTCCATATTTCTGTACTTTTATTATTATGTTCAGTCATATGACTATCAGTTATTACGTTTATACAGGTGGAGTCCTGATATGTCTAATTTGTCATAGCAGTTTTAGAAAATAACTATTGATTAGATTGTGACAAGTCCGAGCTCAGACATGTGATCATGTGCTGCATTCTTAAGAAGTGTACTATCTAAGACACATCTGTACCTTTCTGTCACCTTTAGCTATAACACATTATTCATGACTCCAATCATCTTGCTATCTTTGTTTTTTCATTTCCTGCTCTCTATATAATACATCATCCTTCTTTACAGTCCTTCAGCAAACTCTTTTTCATACAAGCATGTCATTTATCAAACTCCTGTCTTGAGGATGAGCTACAAACACACCTCTCCATCATTTCAGGTGTACACTTGTGCTCCAACTCAAAACCACATTGCTCAGTTTCATAAAAAATGTCCCATTTCATGCTAATACCTATTTCATAGCAGCTATAAACATTAAATCCCTTACTATGCTTTAAAAGTTCTGACCGATCTTGAAAATGTGTTCTTTTGTCAAAACTTTTAGAGAAAGTTGTCTACTCCTAGCTGTATTCTCATCGTAAGTGAAAATGACATCTTGGATCTGAAGTTCCAGTCAGGCTTTAGGACCTGTCCTAGTCAAGTCTGCTCTTTTGAAATTAAATAATGATTTATTCCTCTCATTTTACTCTGGCTATTGTGCGATCTTAGTTTAGCTAGATCTTACCTCTACCTGTAATACAATTAACCATAATTGTCTTTTAAATCATCTTACCATTGAGGCGGGGAGACAAGTTAAGGTTTTAGACTGGTTAGGTTATACTGTTTTCCTAGATTACACATTTGTTGTACAAATGGGCACACATGCATCTTCTTTAGCTCCTGTAGCCTATGGAATACCTCAAGGTTAAATTTTGGGCCCAATGTTGTATTCTTTATTTTTGCATACATTTTTTTTTGGTTGTTCTTGTTCTTGTTTTTTTTTTGTTGTTGTTCTTGTTCTAAACTATAGTTCAAAACTATGAAGTGTTGTATCCATAAATACCTTTTTTGAATTCATTGTGAGGATAAGAATTGTCTTGGAAATAACTTTCAGCTGAACAAAAGTAAGTTGGTGGTGGTCCTTTTAGCCACTTATGAGAGCACTCTTGAGAGTACTCAAAGTATTGGTTACAACTTAAGCCTTCTTTTTTTCTAATCTCTGTATCTGTGCAAAAAATCTTGAGGTTAGCTTTGATTCTACTCTTAGACTTGATATACAAATAAACATTGTTATAAAGAGTAGCTTTTAACAACTCAGACACATTTCTGACCTGAAACCAATCTCATTTTAAGATTTGGAGATAGCTATACATGCTCTTATTACATCTCACCATCTGCAATTCTCTGTATTCTCTGATAGTCTGTCAGTCTTCACTTCACTATTTGCAATTTGTCCAAAATGATATGTATATATTAATATACTGTCATATAGTATATATTAGGATTTTTATTCGTTTACATTTTTTATGTTTTATTTGATTTGATTTGCATATTTAATTTACATACAATTTGTGTGTTAAAAGTTTAACAGATAATCTTAAACCAGCATGTCAGAAAGACCAAAGACCTACAAAAGTTAAAACTATACAAAGTATATTTTTTTAACGTTATAATCTTGTTACAATGTGCTACCAATTTGTCAAAAAATGCTACCACTAATAAATCAGTATTATATTTTTTGTAACGTCAGAAAACGATAAAGTAGCAAAGATTGATATAACCATAACATTTTGCTAATGATAAACAATTATAGGAACAAATTGGTAGGAAAAATATAGAACACCTCTGTAAACAATTCAATTCAGTTTTATTTGTATAGCGCTTTTAACAATTGACATTGTCTCAAAACAGCATTACACATGCATTAAACATTAACTTCCTGATTCAAGCTTAATTTTTCTATAATTCACTGGAAAGTCTTGTTGTCTTGTCAACTTTTCCTGAACCATCTTTCTTTGTTCCTATGTATCCTAGCTTATTGTTTTGTCGAGTTTCAGGTTCACTTCCTGGTTTTTACCTGTGTACCTGTGTTTATATTTGTGATTATAGGATATTTCATGTTTAATACTGCCTGGTTCCTTGACACATGCTTAAATTTATCATGATACTGTATCTGGTATTGATATCAATGATATTTGATGAATGAACTCAGCATCCTGCATATTATGTCAGTTTGTATGTATGTCACTGGATGAAGCAGTCCTATGATTAAAGACTTGAAAAAATATCCAATCATAGGACCGCTTCATCCAGTGACACACATACAACAAAATAGTGTTCAGGAGCTGTTTAAAAGGTCAATCACATTTCTTGCTATCCATTATTAGCAACTGCCAGCATCGGCATTTAAGATCTACCCACCATGTTTGTGGTCAGAGAATAGATGTGTGTATGTAAACACACTATTTGAATTAAAAGAAGCAAGAAAAATAATTCCCAGTATGAGTAAGCCATTGTGGGACTATCACCGTTAAGAGTTTTTTTTTTTTTGAGCCTTTGTTGGCACTCGTCTCCATTCTGCATAAAGCTATATATTGTTGGATCTCATCCATAATCCGGTTCAAGCTGCACTCACTCTATACGCATTAATAAAAGTAACGTATGCCTCCACTCTGCCAAAGCATTAGATTCTCTTCATCCATCCACCACCAATTTCCTGGTTTTCTCAATTTCTCTTGTTAGCGTTCCCACTGAGGTTGTGCAGATTACCTCGATAAAGAACACTATTAGGTGAGTCTGAGGTTACCTTGCAAGCCTGCCACAAATCAGATCCATATGATGAATAAGCCCATGTTAAAAATAGTTCTCTCTCTTTCTCTCTCTGCTCAGGTCACAGCTGAAGAATGAAAGTGGAAGTTTGAGAGGTGTCATCGGTTTATGTAAGAGAATGTGCTTCAACAAGTCAAACAGTGATATGACCATACCATGTTATCACTTCAATGGGGGGTTAGAGTTAAAATATAAATGTAAATAGTAAATAATTAATACATTTGCAACCTTATACTGTAAAGGGAGTGTGACAGAAAGTCAAAGAGAGAGAGGAAGCTCTTTGCACTGTGGTGATCATCTATAAGATGACATAGTCTTGAATCACCACTCTGTTTATAGCTAACCTCAGGTCAGAGTCCCTCCTGGGCTTCTACACAACTTTTAGTGTGTGTGTGTGTGTGTGTGTGTTTCTTTCTTTCTTGCCACTTGTAAGCATTCATATCCAAGACCACACTGACATCCACATGTACATGCACAACCATGTCCACATACGTCTACATTTACATCCACATCAAGGTCCACATGCATGTCCATGGCCATGTTCACATACACCTCTTCATATATATCTACATGTACTTCTAGATCAAAATGTGTATGCAAAATTATCCCTTGTAGCTCAGAGGAACCCTTCGTTCTGCCTTTGGGGCTATTAAGTCTATATTAAACACAAACAGCATACTCTTTTTAAAAGCTATAGGTATGTAATTACATGCAGCACAGTATGTGAATTTAGTAACATTTCCTCACTTCAGGTCTCTTCCTGAAATGCTATAAAGAAACAACAACAACAAAAGAAAAGGGCTAGAAAATGTATTACATACAACGTATTAATAATTAATTATAACAATCATTGTAATAAAAACATAAATTAGTAAATATACACACACTTTTGGGAAATAGTTTGCACACTACTTTCAGATCTACATCAAAACCTTAATTATGCAGTGATGTTAAAACACGAGAAAGAGATTTGGAAACACATATACACACAGGCTTAATGACTGAATCAATGATGATATATTAGGTTACAGCAGGCCCTATGGAGAGTAAAGAAAAACACACTGGACATAAATTAATAATGTTGGGTGAGGTAAAATAATAAACTAATAAATAATCAATTATTTTAAACATATGAGAATGGTAAAGGGCAGGTTGTCACTCTTTAGATGTTTTAACCCTAGTGTGGGATTAAACTATGGTTATTCAAAAACACAATTTTCTTTAAATTATACAGAAATTAGAAGAAAAAGGACACAGATGCTACTGAGGAAAGATCAGAAATGTCAAGATGAAGAGTATTTCATGGCTAAGCAAACACTATGCTTTTTTGTAACTTATAAAGTACATGATACTTACTTTTATATTAAGATTGTATTTTGTCTGATTTTATTTCCAATTTTGTTAAGCATTATTTTCATTAACATCAGTTTAATGGGAACTAAACAAGGATATTTTAATACATGAGTGCACTGACTATTTTGCTTTAAGATCATGTACAATGATTGATTTCTACTTAGGTGTGCATGCGTAACAAACACATATAGATGTAAAATGTCCTGCTTAAGACTGAGTATAATAATAAAAAAAAAATAATGTCATTGTTATTATTATTCATTTTAAATAAACATAAAAACATTTGTAATTTATAAGAAAAGTAAAACTGTTTTAATGAAAACTGCAGAAAATTATAAAATAATTTTTATAAATTAAATTATAAATGAAATATATAATGAAAAAGTAGTCTATCTATCTATCTATCTATCTATCTATCTATCTATCTATCTATCTATCTATCTATCTGCCTGTCTGTATGTCTGTGGTTTTCTTCATAAAGTACGACCACAAATTAGTTTTAAAAAGTGTTAAAGCAATTTTTGTCACTTTGTGGCAAATTAATTACTAGTAAATGCTGAGTAATTTTTTTTCAAAACAAGATAAGATAAAATAAGATAAATCTTTATTAACCTAGAGAGAATGATTCATTAATTTTAAATGTTTGAAAAGGAAATAATTCACCTACATATTATGATTTTACAACAAAAAACTCATTAGCGTTTTACACATTTATTTTTTTGTCTTTAGATCATGAACATATTTATTCAATTTTGTGCAAAACCGTAATGTAGATACTTGCAGGGTATTAAATGAGTTTGCACTTTTAAACGACATGCTTTTTAAATAAACAACTATAATAATAATAATAATAATAATAATAAAAACGCATTGTTGCGACTTTCATTTTACATTTTGCTTACTTGTACCGCCAAACCGCCTTCCAGCCGAGACCCCCCCCCCCACCGCCATCCCAAACACACATACACACATTTATTTTCCTTTCCCAAATCAATTTTTTTTTCTTCGAAATCACGGTTTTAATCTCGAAATAAATAACTATATTTTGTATGAATCAATTCTTTGTCTGGAATCATAATCTACAAGTCCAAACAGATCACCCACCCAGCAAATTACCGCGCAGTCGACGAAAATCGGTGAAATTTTAGGTCGTGAATTGAGAAACATTAAGACAATAAAATCTTCTGTGTCAAAGCGGAACATAATGGAGACATTGAGGGACACTGGACGCGCAGCGCTATAATTAGTCCTGCTTCGTGTGTGTGTGTGTGTGTATGCGCGCGCGCCAGGGTGAGCGGGTTATCCAAAGGTCGACATTTCTCCCGTTCTGAAATCACACTGGTGTCTTTATTTCACGCATAAAGTGGATTGTAAACGAGTTTATGCATGTGCGCAATGAGTGAGAAAAGAAAGGGGGTGGTGTCTTTATATATTGGTGAAGACTAAATTTCTTCTCATTGATAGGAATATCTGACAGTTTTACCATGTACTTAGTGAGGAAAACTGCTTTTGTATCCTGCAACTAAAATCTGCAACTTATTTATCAAATCAAAGATCCTGATTGTTTCCTTTTGTTTCCTGATGTTAAGATTAGGATTGCATTTATTGCAGCCAAGAATTTATAATGATGCTTTTGCATCAAACCTCAGTGTGTGTGTGTGAGTGAGTGAGAGAGAGAGAAAGAGAGATGTCCAAAATTGGTAGCAACACATGAAGAGTCATAACAGTATAAGCAATACATAACAGTATGAAGAGGTCATTTATTTATTTATTTATTTATTTATTTATTCAATAAGTACAGACATATGTGGGTGATTCTGGGGTCACGTGTTGCGTTATTGCGAAGTACTTGTTTGTGGGGTAGGTTTTGTTTAAATTTTGTTTAAAAAGAATTACCGATTCTCCAGTTTTTAATGTTTTTGTCATTTTATTTCGCGTTCATAATCCTTCCACTGGCTAGTTTTAAATTGCATTTAAATTGCATTCATGTTAAAATTCAAAGATGCACCTATATGTGTATCACAGCCGGCTGCCGGTGTGACGTCACAGTCAAATACGTTTCTGTGAGCTCGGTATGGGAGATCACTCTGCAGAGCAACTGGTTCCCTGTAAAGCTACCTCCTTCTCCTCGGGGAAACATTAATTCAGCTTAAACAGAAAACCACCTCTCAGTGAGAGAGAGAGAGAGAGAGAGAGAGAGAGAGAGAGAGAAGATTTACTCGGGTGTATTTTTATTTTTATTCTATCTGCTTTTTCTCCGAGCCTTTATATTGGCAGTTTGAGTGTTACAAAGTGAGACTGTTTGTTTGTGTGTCTGTGTGTGTGTGCGCGCGCGCGCGTGTGTGTGTGTGTGTGTACTTTTAACTGGAAACAGATGTAGCTTTGAGGGTTCAGTTCTGAGAGTTCACCAACTGGGAGCTGAAACAAGCCCGCACTTTTCCACTCGTCTACAGGTGCACTGGGTCTCTCTCTCTCTCTCTCTCTCTCTCTCTCTGCATCCCCGACTCCGTTTATTTATTTATTTTACTTTAAATTAAATGTTACTTGTGTGTGTGTGTGTGTGTGTGTGTGTGTGCGCGCGCGCGCGTGCGTGCGTGTGTGTGTGTGCAGAAGCGAAAGCGAGCGGAGCGAGAGAGAGAGAGAGAGAGAGAGAGAGAGAGGCGCGGGGTCAGGCCTCATCTTTGCGTAGGAAATCATTTTAATTATCAAGCAAACAAACAAGCAAAAACCAAAGAAATTTTACTAAATGGGGAATCTTACTTGCCCATTTTTCCAGATTCAACCCGGTGAAAAATATTTCTTAATGTTCTTGGCACAATTCGACTTAATAAATAAAATATAGTGCAGACAAATATGTAGCATAACATTTCTTTCAGCTATTATTATAGCAAAGTTATTTCTTTTCTGACTAGTTAATTGAATGTTTATTAAAATGAAAATCTAAGAACTAACTGTTCTTAAAATTTGATTTAACAAACGGATGATCTTGAGGTCAATATAGATTATGCGTTCATATATAATGCAATTCGTAATAACTCCTGAAGCATCAAGTCCCGGGATCAGTTAAAATACTCAGTATAAAAAGTAAAATAAAAGTTAAAGAAATCATTAGACTTTGCAAATATATTAATAATTCACAGTTCCTCTGAACTGCGGGGTTCATACGACAATTGATTTTTTGTTTGTTTGTTTGTTTGTTTGTTTGTTTATGTCTATTTCAGTTTGCGCGTCTGTTTTTAGGTCATTGATTCCGATCTGTCGGTCACTCCTAAAACAGCTGTACGTGGATTTGCTTTTTCTTACTAAAATAATCTGAAGTAATCCATTTCCCAACAAAGTACATTTTGGGGGAAAATAAACGTGCTTAAATTATATTTGTATCTTTCTCTTGCCACCGATTTTTCTTCTGCGCATAATCGCTGGAATTATGGCTGGATAAAAGAGCAAATACTGTAAATTATTCTTATATAAGTCCTGTTTTTTTTTCACTTGATCGCTAAAACTCAAAATATCTGAAACTTCTACTCGTCCGCTCATTCATTCCTCAATAGATAGCCCTTGATTCATGAATTTCTCATAAAGTACAAACTCCTTGTCTATTAGCGGATATTCGAGAAAATTTAGTTTTTTCCTCGATATATGATCAGGGGGCCCCACTGTAAAGGTCAGTTTGGGGGAACAGCATGACAAGATCGATTACCAAAAAAATAAACTGTGACACGTGATGCCTTCTGTATGCGTGTATAATTATGGGCTGTTATGTATTGTTAGGTGTCTGCTTTTTTGCAGATTGAATTTTTCCCGGACATTTTATTTTAATTCACTTTGATTTCTGTCTATTTCAAGAGTGGCTGGGTTGAAATAATCTCTCTCTCTCTCTCCATCTCTCTCTCCTATCTCTCTCTCTCACCATTTTAAGAAATTGAGCGCGTGCATTCCCTAGTTGGTAGTGAGGAATTGCTCGATATTCGATATGCTTTAATCAAACAAAAGGTGATCAGATTAAAAAATATATATATTTTAATTATAACATTTGGGAAAGGTCACGTGAGTGTTTTAATTTTTATTCCTAAAAGGTCTCTCCACGTGATTTCATCTCACAAGCCTTTGTGTTCAGAAAACCTTACTGAAAAGATAAGATATCGAAGGATGAGCGTTTGAACGTTTTCCTGTTTATCCAAACTAAGGAACTAGAAAGGGATTTAGAAAGCAAAACGTGTCCTCACACAAACAAACACAATTACTATTATATTTACTCACGTGATCACAATAGTTTTTTGTATCCTCTAAAATGATTTTCACCTCGAATAGCGTTTACATGTTGACTTTATTATGATGTGTGTACTTAATAGTATTGCTTCTTGCCCGGTGGCGGAGTGTGAGAAGGCAGCGCGCATGCGCACTCAATGAATTAATCTATTTGTTATTATTATTATTATTATTATTATTATTAAAAGGTCGATTTACAAGAGCAGAAAATATCCAGAGGTAAACGGCAGCTTGTAAGAAGAAAAGCGCAAAATGCTGCATGCACGTCGTGTCAAGTGTGTGTGTGTTTGGTAAAAGCATTGCACTTGGAACTGAAAGAGGTGAAATATTTAGTTATTATATTATATTATATTATATTATATTATATTATATTATATTATATTATATTATATTATATTATTAAAAAACCAAATACAACAGGATTATTTTTTTCATTAATATATTTTATTTTTGTTTTCTTTGTTTTCCTCTGACATTAAGTTACATTGACACAATTGTAGCTGATTGTTTTCGACTCTCTACAATTTACAATAATCACGTTATGTTAGAAAAATCTAATATTACAATGAAGATTTTAGCTGACTTGCGGATCTTGAACAAATGTGATCAAATGTGACGCAGAAATGACGCAGATGCTGCAGCTGGCCTGCACCAAACCGTTCATTAGTCGAGCGCAACTGTACAATTATAGAAATAATTTTATAAAGTATAAATAAACGATCTTTTCAGTGAAATGATGGATGAAGACATCGTGCATGGAAAGCAACACGCAGACCTTTAGGGAATCAAAACGAGAGGAAAAACTATTGCATCCCACATTTGACTGCTGCACACTCGAATGCTCAAAATAGCACAGGGTTGCCATGGAAACCCTCAAAAGACATCGGCACCGATTTAATCCAAGAGAGTCCCGTCTCCTGCTTTTTTATCAGCACTGGAGGGAAAGCTCGGAATCGTTTTACGTATGCTTGGTGGCGCTCAGACATCTTTACCGTCATACACACACACACACGCAAACATACACACACACACACCGCCTCGTTTCTTTCCCGTCTCGTGAAAAACGACTGGAGCGCGCTGATTGAATTTTATTCCTTCCTGACCTGGCCCGCTCGACCAGGGCGCCATCAATCTCAGCCCTAACACGACGTTTTGTTTATTGCTCGGGAAAAGCTCTAATGACTTTTATGAGCATGATTACAACTGCGAGAGGAGAGAGAGAGAGAGAGAGAGAGAGAGAGAGAGAGAATGGGAATTGATTGCTCCATTAAGATAAATCCCTCCAAAATATATGTAGAAATTTTAGTTTTATATAGTTTAGATAATGGTTTATAGGCAATAATAATAATAATAATAATAATAATAATAATAATAATAATAATAATAATAATAATAATAATAATAATAATAATCGCATCTAAACAGTTTAGAATTTTTGGAGGATGTCTGCGCATCTACACCTCAACATTCAGTCCGACATTTTCATTGAGAGACAAAAGGTAATATTACTTAAAATTATTGATACGACAACAAACAGCAAATTTTGTGCATAACATAAAGACAACATTGTATCCTTTAGATCTGTTTAAACCCTGTTACAATGGCATTACAATCCAAACGTGAAACAAAATATTTCACGTGAACGACAATGTGGACGGAACTAAGATGCCCCTATCACTTATCACTCTTATCTTTACTAGTTATATGAAACAAAATATTCAGTTTTCAGTTTTGACGCCTTCATTTGATGAGTTTTTTATTATAATTTTTTGTAATTTGCTTAACTTTTGTTTTTCTTTCTCTTATTCCTTTTTACTTTTAAATTTTAAATCTGTACATGTTATGTCTCCAAAAGGGTTAGCAGGATAAGCAGTTATATAGTCTCGCTGCTGTTGTGCATCTATTTACATGTACATTGTAGTCAACCTTTGGCGTGGCTTCTATGGTACTACTCTGCAAACTGAGAGATAGAGAGAGACAGAGAGAGAGAGAGAAATAGAGAGAGAGAGAGAGAGAGAGAGAGAGAATCAGAGGCCTAGACGTGATTGAGCCAGCCCTATGGCAGAAGAATCATCAGGTCATCAGGAGGCTGATGACACATGACTCAGTGACTGACAACCTGAAATGCCTAGTGAATCTATGAGAAATGTAAACAAAAAACAAAAAAACAACAACAAAAGTAAATAACTTCACATAAACTACCACGTGTATCTTTTAGTGCCAAATTAACAAGCAGACCTATCATTAACAATCAATTATTAACAGCAAATGCATCTGTTAGTAAGCAGAAATCAATGTGTTTACTAAAACAAAGTAAATGAAACAAATTAAATGCTTTATTAACTCTGACTGTTTTTCTTTGAATAAAAAAATTCTAAATCTGAGCTAAACCCATTCCTAAACACAGTGTTTGTGTGTGTGTGTGTGTGTGTGTGTGTATGTCTGTGTGTTTAAGGATTCTGCAGGTAATTATATCTTAATATTTTGCCATGATATTTGAGAAAGTGTAAATTAGTAAAGTAAATATGTGCAGAAAATATTGCTATTATTATTATTATTATTATTATTATTATTATTATTATTATTATTATTATTTGTGCCTAATTTTTATCTAAAATCCCATTAATCACAAAACTATTTTGATCAAGCTAATACCAACAATATATTGTTGATAATATAATTTTCTGTTTGCTTTTTATTTCTTTCCTTCTTTGTTTTTGAAACATGTGATATAGCCTATTTATTCATTTGTTTATTTGTTTTTGGTTAAAAGTTTAAAAAGTGTGCCGTTAATGTTTCATTTGTTTTTTAACATCTCAGATTCAGTTTAATGCTCATTTTCAAGACCACAGCAGAATAATAATGTTTAACGGTGCTTTAAGAAATCAGGCGAAGTCTACGTTTTTAAACTCAAATAAAATGGTCATTTATTAAACAGAAAAATGCAGTTCCTTCAGAATACTTTTTTTTCCAACAAAATGAGATAATTCGAATGAATATTGCGATATACACGTTTCCGTTCCCGAGTTATAATGGAACATTTCTGCACAATTAAAGGCGACTCGTTTTTAGAAACAAAAACGGTTTGGGTGTTTGGTCCATAATATTCCGGTTACATTTCAGAAATAAATTACTATATGCAATTTACACGTAATAACAAGTCCGTGAAAAGCTGGCGTATATTTAAAGCAAAGCATATAGCTCACAAAAGCGAAAAGGGAGACTTACGTGTTATTTGCAGTAACACTGTCCATAATAAACCAACGCCATGTGTTTGTGTGTTCAGTCCATGGCGAGGAGAGGGTAATAAGTATAAAAAAAATCTCTGTTTATGGAGAATAAAGGGGACATTAAAAAAAAATTATATATATATAGCACAAAAAGTGGACTTTTGGTCAGAACTTGCTGCAGTCGTAGACAAAAGCCCCAGACGTGCGATATATGGACTGGCTCGGAGGAAAGGACATTTGACAGCTGTTATTTCCGTTCACCGGGGAGTTATTCAAGCCGATTCGCTGTGTTTCGAACATTTCTCGGACCGAGTGAAAGTTCTGCTGCTGTGTCGGGTAGGTGGCACCGAGGTGGCCCAGGTCTCCGGCCTGGTTCAGGTACCAAGAAGCGAGACGGCCCTGGTGCGAATGAGCATGGTGTCCCTCCTGGCTTGAGCCAAGGTGACTGGCATGGCCTAGCGAAGACGATGAGGAGGCGGTGGTTGTGATGGAATAGTCAGGCAAAGTCTCGTCCACCGAGGTGGTGCTGGCGGCGGTGGTGCCGGCGCGCTCCGCGGCGTACAAGCTCATGGCCTGCATATTGCAGTGGTAGGTGGCGTGCGAGGTAGTGGAGACTGCGCTCTGGTTACAGGGCGAGCTGTACGCGGCAGCCTGGCTCGGTGAGTAGTTAAGGGACAACGAGGGGCTCATACCTGTCCGCGCGGAGGCCGCCAGAGACGGCGTGAGTTCCCCTGCGCCCTGCGGCGATCCGCGCAACGACGTCATGATGTTGTCCACGCTGAAGCCTTGCGTGTGCCCGTGCCCATGGTGCGGGTGTTGTTGCTGTTGTTGGTGGTGTGCGTGATGCTGCTGCTGCTGCTGCTCTCCACCTCCGCCGCCTTCCAGGCCCACAGAACGAGCCGATGATGACGGCACGCTGTGCGGGCTGCCGCTTGACATGCTACTGCTGCTGCTGTCAGGACTCTCGATCTTGGGAACCGCACCGAGAGCGGGTGACACAGCCTGCGGCGGCGTACACGCACCGTTCTCTGTCTTGATGTCCTGAATGCGCACTGGTGGCGCAGCGTTCTGCTCCTGCTGCTCGCGGCCCTGTTGCTGCTGTTGTTGCGGCTGCTGGCGGGAGGACGTGCCCTCCTTGATCTGCCGGTCTTCCTTTTCTTTCAAAGCGTCTTTCTTCTTAAAGCGGCGCCGCCGTCGCAGGAAGCTACCGTTCTCAAACATGTTGTACGAGTCCGGGTCAAGCGTCCAGTAGCTGCCCTTTCCCGGCTTCTTGTCATCGCGCGGAACTTTAACGAAGCACTCATTAAGCGACAGGTTATGGCGAATGCTGTTCTGCCACCCTTGCTTGTTGTCCCGGTAGAAGGGAAAGCGCTCCATGATGAACTGATAGATCCCGTTTAGGGTAATCTTCTTATCCGGGGAGTTCTGAATGGCCATTGTGATGAGCGCGATGTAGCTGTATGGCGGCTTTACCATGTCCTTGGGCTGCGGCTGAGGCGCATACGGCCCGTACGCCCGCGCCATGCCACCCGGGTACTGTTCGTGCGCAGCGTGCGAGTACATGCTCATGGTAGGCGCCATGCCCGCGTAGCCGCCGCCGGCTGCCGCCGCGCGATAGTAACTCTGCTCACCGCTAATATACGGCACGACGCCCAGAGAGTTAGGGCTCGACACAGAGTAGCGTGCCTGCATACTGATTAATCCGCCGAAAAACACCACCGAGAGATCGGGCACGACACAAATCCACTTTTCCTTTTTTAGATAAAAGAAAAAAAATACAACCAGTCCAATGGAAAAGTCCACAAAATGTTCAGATCTCGTCCTGGGCCTCGGTAGTGTCTAAAAGCCACCTCGTTCACTCTTTCACTCTCGTACTCTTCGCCGAATCGCGCATTGGTGGAAAAGTTTCTGAACTTCAGGGCATCCGTCAAGACGCGGGACTTTTTTTGTGCACGTTCATTTCTTTGCCTTCTCTGCTTTTTTTGCTGCCAGTAAGACTCCTCCCTGAAAACGTCGAAGTTGTCCAATGGGTAGGCTGGTCTATGCAAAACGAGAAGCTTCGGGCCACACACACTCTCTCTCTCTCTCTCTCTCTCTCTCTCTCTCTCTCTCTCTCTCTCTCTCACACACACACACACACATACACACACATACATACACAGTCGGAGGGAGGGAGGAATAAAAAAGTGAGAGGGGGTGTTGGGACGTCCCAGCACACCCGGCCAATAACACACCACACGCTCGGTACAATCACTGCTATCTGCAAGAAGATAGCAGACAAGCCTATTTGCACAACAAATACAAAACATTTTGCTAATTTTTAAATTTTATTTGTGAATATAAATAAGGATAGCACGCTGTAATAAATATTTGCAAACACTATTCTTATATATTTATATTTACATTTCAATATTTTTTTATATTGAGTTCAAATAACTGTCTGTTTATTAGTTATTTATGTGCTTCATATTATGAAACGCTTTAATAATCATGTTTTAAACAAAATCCTAGAACAACACCCATGATCTTTTTCTTTGTTGCACTAATTTATTGCAAAGGCTTACACCCGTTTGCCTGACTCAATGAATCATCCCATTAGAGGCGAAATTAGCTGTGAACATCTGTTTCTAAACAAGCAATTAAAGACCAAAAAGCGGAGGGAGTATGCGCGGGGTAATAATCTCCTCGCTTTTGCTTCCTGCGTGTTTGCGTCCTAACGCGAGCGCTTCATTAACGCGGGATGTTTGCGTAAAAAAGGCTCAGCCAAGCTCTGG
Organism: Channallabes apus; assembly: GCA_030522415.1. Lineage (NCBI taxonomy): Eukaryota > Metazoa > Chordata > Actinopteri > Siluriformes > Clariidae > Channallabes > Channallabes apus. Next base: position 43,717,002 of record CM060108.1, read on the forward strand.
ATCAAAGGGGAATGAATTAAGGCAGAGCGCGCGAGCTCATCACGGCCGAGGTGAGGTGCGAAAAGTTTGCTACTTTGAGCTGCACAGGGTAGGGGGTGAAAATTAAAGAGCAACCAAACGGAGAAAGCCAAACAGCTACCATGTGTCAGGGAGAGGAGATTAGTATCGAAATATGCTTTGGGTTCGTTCAATTAGGCGGCGAACAATACAAATAATAATAATAATAACAATAACAACAACAACAACAACAACAAATTAATATAACAATAAAACAATTAATAATAATGTTCGTGACATTCGTGAAATGTTATTATTATATATATATATTAATGTTATTATTATTATTATTATTATTATTATTATTACTTAACAATTATATTTTTTATAGATTTTAAATTCTGACCTGATGTAGCCGTATAAATAAAAAAATCTTTAGATCTATATGTGCAACCAAATTGCGTTCGTTTCAAGAAATTGAAAAACAAATATTCAGAACGTTTTTTTAAAGGTAAATATAGTCATAGGTTTCAAGATAAATATAGTTTTTAAGAATAATTATTTTGAAATACTTAAAAATATTATTATTATTATTTACTTCTTCTTCTTATTATTATTATTATTATTATTAGTAGTAGTAGTAGTAGTAGTAGTAGTAGCAAAACCTGAAAAGCAAGCTATTTATTATTATTATTATTATTATTATTATTATAGTTGTTGTTTTAAAGTGCATTAGAAATAAAGTGTTGTTATTATTATTATTATTATTATTATTATTATTATTATACACCCGGAATCCCAGTGTGTCTGATTATTCCCAAGTTTTTATGTAAAAGCTACAGAAAAACCAAGCAGAGCTACAAATGCGCATTCATACAAGGTCGTTTTCATTCATTGATTATCCTAGCTAAGAAATCAACCATCTACACATTTTCCTATTCGTGTTCCTCTTGGACTCACGTGTTAATTTTGTCTGCAGTGTGTGAAATTTTGTCTACAGTTTGAGTTTCAATAAAACGAAAGCGGTTAATGTGTTTGGTTAAATGATCATATAATCAAATATTCATTGTTTTCCGGTGAGTCAATAAAGAATTGAAACGGCAGAAAAGGCGCTGCAGCTGTGAGTGCTAATTTCTCGGACGTATCTTCCTTTAAGATCCCCCCCTCACACACACAAGCACACACCCGAGGATGAACTTTTTCCCTTCAGCCCAAGGCTGTTTGTACAAACCAGCACCGTTAATCCTGACCCTCTGCGCGACTTCACCCACCCCGAAATCCCCCAACCCGCCCTCCGATCCTCTCCGAGTGTCCTCGCTTTTATTACTTACTTGTAATAATATAAATGTAATGTAGCTTGATTATTAGTAATTATCTGCATGTTAGATGTTTCCAATGCGTCAGGAATTTAATATTTTCAGCAACAGTATTAACAGTGTGTAATATTACTAGTCACATTTATATTTACTTTATTGGATGCAGGACAGAATAACTAAGATAGATAGATAGATAGATAGATAGATAGATAGATAGATATTTCTCAGTTTTTTTTTTTTTTGCAAATTCATATATTCTGATATTCTGCAGAAAAATTCTAAAACAAAACATTGTTTCGTTTTTCGTTTTGTTTTCATGAACAACATATTATAACTCCCCAACTCACATTTAAAAAAGCCTTATAAAATGATGAATTATTAATTAAAACAAATAAATCATCAACTACGATAGATTAAAAACAAAGCTGTGTACCAAAATTAACATTTTCATTAAACAATTAAATCATGAATATTTAGAAGAAGAAATTCATAATTTTTGGAAATCTGTTACTTTTAATTAGTTTTTGTTAGGTATAATATATAATATTATATTACTTTGTTTAATGTGACTAATGTTAGGGAAAAACAACAGCAGCAATCATAATAATAATAACAACAATAATAATAATAATAATAATAATAATAATAATAATAATTGTTATTTATAATACATATGATTCACATTCTGTAGTTCAACTGCTATAGTGTGCCTCCAAATGAACAACCAAAAATAAACTCAGGACAAGTAAGTGAAGAAAAAGAAGATAAGGATGTAGAAAGAAAGATTTTGCAACCCTGTGCAGCTGTGTATGGACTGTGAGCTCCCTCTTTTGATTATCTACTCATTTTGTCTCTTTGCTTCCTCACCTCCTTGTTTTCCCTGCACAGGATTACTGGCTGCTTGAAATGTGCTGTTGGGGTCTCATTTCCTTCCACTTCTCTTCAATATACACCCAAGACCTACTGCACTTATTAAAGCCCTGACTGTCTGAAAGAGCTATCGCATTATATTCAGTATCTTATTAAAGAAGCTGCTAAAGCATGCTGTGAAAGGCACAACTTATGCAACAACATAGCAACATTAAAACAAACTTTTTACAAGCAATTCTTTTTATAAGTGCAGTGTGTATATAATTTTTCAGAGTATATGTTTGTTTTGCTGTTTCTGTTTTTTGTTTGTTTTGTTTTTGTTTGTTTAGAATTTGGTATCTGTAACAAATGTAATGTTAAAATAAAGAAATCAGTTTTTCCGTATTTTCTGTGTTCCAAGCACTTAGGCATGTTCACAAAGCAGGTTTAGAGTTTGATCTTGAACCCTTATAATATAGCAGAGCTGACATTTTGACTGAAGCAAACCTTTCTAATCTGAAATAAGAAATGTTTATAGCACATAAATGTAGCTCTGCAAGACAATTTCAGGAAATAAAGAGAGGTTATCAGTGGTTCTTTAAAGTACACTTTAAAGTAGATTTGGCTATTTATTTATTTTTTAGCTTTTAGTCATACATTCAATTAATATTTCCAGTAATGTTTAGCTAAAGTGCCTAAGGTTTGTTCGACAGTTAAACATTCTTGCTGGGTTCTGTTTGAATTCTTGCTGCTTTGGAAACTCACTTTCTACATTCAGCATTCTACACAGAACTGGGTAAGTGGTCAATTTACAGTTAGCATTTCATATAAATTTGTTAGACTAAAACATGCGAGTTGTTTAAGATGGAGGTAAACTGTCCTGGTACTATAGCCTTCTCCTTTAAATATTTCTTGGAAGAAACGCCTAAAAGCATTCTAAATTGATTTTTTTTATGTTTATGGAAAAGTATTTAAGGGTTGTAAATTTTCTAAAAATGTAAGAATAAACTGAAAAACTTGAAATCATCAATAACTGTTTTCTCCTTAATATCCAGAACCTAAAGGCATTTAGCATTTGACCAAACTGTTTAGGCACTTGATACAGTCTTAAGACCACAGCATTCTCTGTGACTACTATACATTTATTAAGAATTGTTTTCTAAATACCTTGAATACCCATCAATTTTTTTTCTTTAACATATTGTAAATACTAATTCATGGTTTACAAAAATGGCACAGTGGTTCAAACAGGACAAACAAAAAAAACCCTAAAATTTTGAAGACTATACAGTATATATTAATTGGATAGAAGTTTGGAACAAACTCTAAATTAATTAATGAATAGAACATTGTGGCCCTCTTCTTTCAATTATACTTATACAAAAGTTCTTTTGATTATTATGATTTTTTTCCATTTCTGATAGAGACATGATTCCCCGGGTGGTTTATTGAGGGTTATTGGTTCAGTAAATTATTGTACTTATTTTTCTTTTCATATAGAGAAAAATTTTTGTTTTGGAGTTCAATGTAAAAAATTAAATGGTTTTCCGGGAGATAGATAGTTGGAGTGTTTAGGGTACTTTTATGAGACTTTTTGACTTTTTGAATTTTGACTGATATACTGTAGCTCTTTATATCAATAATCTTTTCACTAAACAAGCTCATATTCAATTTCCTGTCATTATAACAAATGCTCGGTTAACCGAAGACCCAACCAGCACATCCAGCGTCACAAAGAATAGCAATTATTTGACATTGTTGCCCCCGTGTGTTTAATGCTTTAATTGCAGGTAAAAGAGGGCATGCATTATTGCTAACAGTCATAATTCAGAAGTAAACAAACTAGCTGTCTTATGTGTACATGTAATTGTGTTTAATTAGGCCTCTTTTAACAAGCTTATTTAGCCTGTATGACACAAGCCTTAATGATACATTGAGTCAAAACAGCCTTGCTTTTGTTGGTCTACGATTATATTTCTAATATTACGTAATATATGCAAAGAAATAATCGTAACTGTATTTTACATTTATAACAGTTTTAGCACTAGACATTGTCACATAGCTGGTTTAAGAAATGATAGGTTTTAAACGTTCACCATAATGGACAATCATTTGACATTGCTGCCCTCTTGTGCTTATTGCTCTAACAGCAGGTTAATGTAGCTGTATCTTTGCATTGCTTGTTACAGTTTTTCTGAATTGCTAAAACACTAAATCCCATTGTAAAAACTAAACTGTCAACTACCAAAAATCTTTAATCAAATCAATCCCACAGTTGTCAAAATCTTTAAACATTAATCTTCTGGTTAGGGCACAATTTGCAAATCTGAATCTCCCATTAGTTACCACACCTCTCAACACATTCTCAAACACATAAGACATTTAGCAGTGTGGTGCACTTTTACTCAGAATGGTGCACACAGGCTACAGAAGTTAAACACAACTAACACACTCTTTTCATCATTTACACACTACCACTCAAAATTGAAAACCCATGTGTCCAATCAGTGAACCCAATTAGTAAACAGTATGTAAGCCTATAGTCAAATGCAAATGGCATGAGTGGATCCATCAATGGAGCAATACAATAGAAGAGGAAGAGGAGTCTGTGTTAGAGGTGGTGGGCAAGGACTAAGACCAAAAGAAGATCTGTAATTTCAAATGACATTTGAGCAACTGCCATAGATCATGTTCTGGTGCATGGCATGACTATAGAGAATAAGGTATACTTCTATCTAAATGTTTTTTTTTTTTTTTTTTTTAGAATTGAAAGACGGCCACATGAGGGCGGAAGCTGAGCCTTAGGACTACAAATAGGCCCCATAAGACATTTTGAGAACTATGCACACATGGAGGCAACAAGAGCCAGCGTGAGAGGAGGACAAAGAGAGAGAGTAGTCAGACATGGAAGAGGATGATGACAAGGACATAGATGAGGACCAGAGTGGAGACGTGTATCAGATGACATCAGGGCTACTCTGGTCGAACATGTGATAAATCGTGACCTGTCCATGAGGGAGGCTGGGCAAAGAGTCCAACCTAACCTCAGTCGGTACACGGTAGCATCGATAATAAGGACATTCCGACTGCAGGTATATCTTCAAATTTATCCTCTAATTACTGTATGTGTCACATGATTCTGTATCATACAGTATTACAGTATGGACCTGTACCATACAAAAATGGGTAGTGCTGTGAAGTATATCTAAAGGAATACCATTGTGATGTTACAGTACTGTGTACAGTTTGAAGTACAGTATTTATAGTTACAGTATTTCCACCGGGCAGTTTTGGTCCAAGATTGTTTCAACAACCATAATCACTTCAGACTTTTATATCTTCCCCCTTACAGCCCCTTTCAACTGAGGAATTCTTTTCAGCATGGCGGTGAAAAGTGTATGATTGGCAACCACACGTCCGCATGACTCTTCTGCAAGCAATGGAAGTGGCATACAGAGACATTGAGGTGGAATGGATTCAAGGGTGGATTCGGCACAAAAGGCAATATTTTCCCTGTGTGATATTGTCGCCTGTGATGTCAATGAGGTCTTGTGGCCATACCCAAATAGAAAACGGGATCCATAACCATCCCACAGTGTTTTGTATTTATTTATGTAGTGTGTAATCGTTGCTAAGTTGTGTTTGCTTTTGATTTGATTTTGAGTAAAGTTAAAATAGTTTTGGGTCAAATGTTTGGTTTTGCAACACAAGTTGAAGGTTTTGTGACTGTAGCTTGAGTTTTAGAGTTTGTGTTTAGTGTTTTGAGACAAAGAGATGAGATTTTAGGAAATGTGTTTTAGCAATTCAGAAAAACTGTAACTGTAAAAACTACGTATTTTTATCAGATATGTAAACTGACAATGAGTTATATTCTAATTGTAGAAAATTGTTTGTGCATTAGTTAACCAGTTAATGTTTTGTTGTTGTGTTTTCTACTGTGGATGAAGAGTGGAAAGGTTGGTCCTGATTACATACTGTACCTGTGGAGGTATGGAAGTGCTTAGGAGAGAAGGCAGCAAGACTGAATACATGTGTGTGAATAAGAGGGACCCAAGAGGAACGGTGAGGATACAAGGACAGAGGAACAGTGAGGCTACAGGGAGCAGAGGGTAAAGAAGGTGCAGGATTTTAAGTACGTAGGGTCAACAGTCCAGAGCAACAGAGAGTGTGGAAAGGAGGTGAAGAGGCGGGTAAGGCAGGTTGGAATGGGTGGAGAAAAGTGTCAGGTGTGTTGTGCGATAAAAGAGTATCAGCGAGAATGAAAGGAAAGGTGTACAGGACAGTGGTGAGACCAGCAATGCTCTACGGCTTAGAGACAGTGGCACTGAAGAAAAGACAGGAGGCAGAGCTAGAGGTAGCAGAGCTGAAGCAGAGCTGTTGAGATTCTCCTTGGGAGTGACAAGGATAGATAGGATCAAGAATGAGTTCATCAGAGGGACAACCCATGTGAGATGTTTTGGAAATAAAGTCAGAGAGGCCAGATTGAGGTGGTTTGGACATGTTCAGAGGAGAGATTGTGAATATATTGGTAGAAGGATGCTGAGGTTGGAACTGCCAGGCAGGAGGTCTAGAGGAAGACCAAAGAGGAGATTTATGGATGCAGTGAGAGAGGACATGAAGTTATTAATGAAGTTAATTTAATTTTCCCATAGGAAATAATAGGAAACTCAAATTGTTCGTTCTACAGCCCAAAGAAAAAAGAAATACATAAAAATAATTAACACAAAATATAAAGTAAAAAAAAAATTAATCTGCATTTTACTTTTAAAAAACGTAAAAATACGCACAAACACACACACTCAAAAACGCTGCAATCACTAAGACTCAGCAGGGGAGACGATAGGTCTCAGCTTTACAGGGCTCCCTTCCTCTCAGGTTCCCAAACAAACACACAAACACACAAACTCTGCTCTGTCGCGACTGTTTTCAAAGTTAAGGAGCTGGTTAATTTTTTTGTTGTTGTTTTACTTTACAGCAGTGATTCCGTACGTATGCGCTCATGCGAGTGTGACTATCGATGTTCCTTGACAATTTTTAAACGGTCTTAAAAACGGTCTCTCCGTTAATTTGTTTGTGTGTGTGAGTGTATTCACCCAGCAGGGGAGACAATTACCTACAATTCTGCAGTGCAAGAGAGAGAAAAACCGTTGGCTCAGTTGTGATGACGTGACGCTCGACGTCAAAACAAGAAGCGCATGCGTGATACAAAATACTCGGTGCTTGTAAACCAAGACAATGCTCATTTTTCAAGTAAAAAATTATTAAAAATCTTTTCTCCTCCTGCATAACACTCGTAAACTGCATTACCCGTAATCCGAGGTTCCACTGTAATTCCTTTTCACATGATATACAGTAGTACATTTCACATATGATTCTTTTTGTGGTTCATTTTCATGAATATTTTTTTCATTAATTTTGACATGATTTTTACACTTGCTTCATTTTGTTGTTATTTTTTTCATTTTCATACTGTATATGATTCATTTTCATGTTTTTTTTTTTTTAATAATTTTATTGGTAATTTTTTAAAAATCTTTTTTTGGCACTGGTGACTCAGTGCTAGGTGTTTCAACTGTCCTGCAGGAGGCCCGGGTTCCATTTTCAACCCAATGCCCAAGACACAGCCACGGTGCCGTGCCGGTCCCGAGCTGGTCTAAATTGGGAGAGCTGCTTTAAGAGGGGTGGTAAACAAAGTTTTTCAGTCTATATTTGGTCCTAGAATGCTGAAAATTCATACTGATTAGGGGACAACCGATCATTTTGTGTTGCAGTATCTCAGCAAGGGAAGGTCGTAGAAATATGTGGGTGGTACCGTTGGAAAGCTCAACCCCAAATTAGTGTAGGTAACTCCCCACTCCCATTTCAGTCGGACACCATATATAAGTCATTTGGTTTACATTTTAAATAAAATGTTATTGAAAAAATAAATATTATAGTATTATATAATGTATATATAATATATATTTTTTTGATGATCTTAATCATTATGTGTAAACAATATGGCAAAAAAATCAGGAAGGAAAAAAAAAAAAAAAAAAAAAAAAAAAAAAAAAATATATATATATATATATATATATATATATATCATTCATTCATTCATTCATTCATCTTCTATACCGCTTAATCCTGTGTTCAGGATCGCGGGGAACCTGGAGCCTATCCCAGGAGACTTCGGGCACTAGGCGGGGTACACCCTGGACAGGGTGCCAATCCATCGCAGGGCACACACACATACTCACACACTACGGGCAATTTAGGAACGCCAATTAGCCTAACCTGCATATCTTTGGACTGTGGGAGGGAACCGGAGTACCCGGAGGAAACCCACCAAGCACGGGGAGAACATGCAAACTCCATGCACACAGAGACGGGAATCGAGCCTGGCCGGGGAATCGAACCCAGACCCTGGAGGTGCAAGGCTACAGTGCTAACCACTACACCACCGTGCCGCCTATATAGTATAGTACAGTATATATACAGTGGAACCTCGGATTACGAGTAACGTGGTGTACGAGTGCTCCGCAAGACGAGCAAAGATTTTTAATACATTTTGACTTGACAAACGAGCGTTATAGCGATATAGTTGATATTAATGCGTAAATAAAGTTGGGTCTCATTTTTATACAAGTTATACAAGTGGTCTTTGTGCTGTGAAAGATATATATTTCAACCTATTCCCTTTCAAAGGCTACACTCGATGCTGCGTGAAACGCTATGGGAACATCTTTTCGTGTTGCCGGTTGTAAAGCATGTGTGTATCAAACATGCCAAATTTTGGCTCATATAACCTCAGTCAGGTGACGTCATCTGATGAGATGCACCTTCAGGTTATAAATAGGAGTAAACCGGAAACATTCCTCAGATCTTCAGATCGCATTGTGCGCGTGTGTTACAAGCAAACTAAAAAGCAAATTAAAAAGCAAAGAAAAGTGTTTAACTCACCGATATAATGGCGGAGTTTAAAGCGAGATGTCTCCCCCCCCTTGTGAAAATTTCCTTTCCGGGCGATCTCCACACTTTTTGGTTTGAGTGTTTGGGTGAAAAGCACACTCTCCAAGGGCTCCAAGGAGACTGCGAACACTGTGATCTTCTTCCCATGAAAGTGCTCCGTGCACCTCGCATTCTTTAGAGAACCACGAGCCACGCTGCACTCCTGAGGATCACAAGCGTATCTGGCCAATGTGCGCGAGACGGAACCTCCTCTCCTTTCTCTCGCCCTCTCTTCCGATCGTGAAGTCTCTCCTTCCACTTCACAAGCACACTCCAGTGCTTCTTGTGAGTGTGTAGAAGAGACTCGTTCTCTTGCTTCTGTGGAAATGGAAGTAGCTACCCCAGAACGCTCCTCTAAGGAAAATAGAGAAGCTATCGAGAAGCTAAGGAAGCTATAGGCCGTTCTATGGCCTCCCTGGTGTCCGCAGAGAGGCACCTGTGGTTAAACCTGACAGGCATCAAGTATAAGGATCGAGCATTCCTCCTTGATGCCCCTGTCTCACCTTCCGGCCTGTTCGGGAATGCTGTTAATTCCGTCGCCAATACAGTAGGTTTCGGGAGGCTAGACTATACGAACAGACTTTGGGAAATTTCTCCCATGTTGTTCTCAAGAGTCGAGACTGTCGGCCACCCAGCCTCAACCGGATCTGATTCTCGCCAGACGGGAGCCACAGAAGGAAAGCGCCAGCAGCCGGGCACCCCCCGTATGGACTGGGGTACGGCTCGCCGCCCCTCACACGCCGCCTCAAAGCGCGTCCAATTTTTTGATTTTCGCAGGCTGAACCGCTATCTAAAAATAAATAAATACAGCTTCAAATGTTGAAGGACGCATACTTTCACATAGAAATATTGCCACAACACAGGAGGTTTCTGAGGTTCACTTTTGGGGGCGAAGCTTACCAGTATCGGGTTCTTCCATTTGGTCTAGCGCTTTCACCCACACATACACAAAATGCATGGATGCAGTTCTGGCTCTTACGACTCCAGGGCATCCGTATTTTGAATTACATAGACAACTGACTAGCCCAGTCTCAGTAGCTAGCGTTTCGACATCAGGATGTTGTCCTTGCTCATCTTTGTTTATTAGGATTGAGACCCAAAGGGGCTTCGTACCCTTTCTATGTGGTTCAGACCCCGGTTTTTGACTCTGGGTCCCACTCTAAGTCCGTCTTGTCGTCACAAGATGCTAACGACAGATGCTTCCCTCACGGGTTGGGGTGCAGTCTTAGATGACCGTCCCGCATTTTATTGTACTTTAATGTTTATCAGCTATTCATTTAGCATTAGGCTATTATTTAAGCATCCATTTATGACAACCGTATTGTGTGTAATGTCTGTGATGTCATTCCACTCTTATATAGTTGCATGTCACTGTAAAAAAGTTCAGTTCTTGATGCGGAATTGTGGAGACACAAGCTTTTGACCATAAGCCACCGTAAGCTACCTTAAGCTACCGTAAGCTAATGTAATCTAACGTAAGCTAAAAGATACAGCAAACATATTGTTGTAAACATGACCTACAGATACATCGATTGTGTTGTTGTAACTATAATAGATTTACTCAAGACCTGTACGAAGTGTTAAATCTTTGATGCTGGAAAAATAAACGAGAGACAAAGAGATCATCGGACTTCTGTGTTGTGAGTGAAAATTCTAACTAAAAATACGCATCAAAACGTGTAATAATATGACCGCAACATGAAGTCAAAAGCTTACTCCGTCGTTCAAACGAAGATAAGTGACTGTTGAAACCGAAACCGAAAGAGACTTGCCCATTTTTTTAACTGCACCATGTCAAACAACGAGGATAACACTGCCAGCACCAAGCTCGAGAGCCAAAGGGCACTCATCGAGACGAACAGACAAGAGAGGCTTAACAAAACTCTGGAAGCAAGAAAAGGCAAGTTGGATCAACTGAGTGTAATGTCCAATGAATTAGAGACGCTTATGAACCATGTATGCAATCTAGTTACTGTTGAAACTAAGTACAGCTCGGAATACAAACAGCTGATAAGAGAATTTACTAGAAGCAACGTTGAGGTGTCATTGTGCATGCATAAAGATGAACTCGACCATGATCAGGACACCTGTTTTATACCCGAAATGTAACGCTGCACAGCATTCATGGCAACTTCATCACTTCTCAGATGCGAGTGAAATGGGATACGGAGTTGTCTCATACATCAGGCTAGTGAACGCTGATGGACTCACACACTGTGGATTCATGATGGGGAACTCTTGTGTAGCGCCCCTGAAACAAACCACCATTCCATGAATGGAATTGACTGCGGCAGTGGTCGCTGTGAAAAATGACAAAATGTTGAAAGATCAATTAATTTAATTAAATTAAATTATATTTGTATTGCGCTTTTAACAATTGACATTGTCTCAAAACAGCTTTACACAATCAAAAGAATTATTTAAGTTTGTATGGAATGTGAATGTGTATGAATAAAAAATGTTCAGATAGTCCCTGGTGAGACAGTGGCAAGGAAAAACTCCCTGAGGTGGTAATAGGAAGAAACCTTGAGAGGAACCAGACTCAACAGGGAACCCATCCTCATCTGGGTGAAACAGATAGCAGGAAATTATCTGCATTTATACAGTGTTAAGTGTTAGGTTCAGATATAATAGTTGATGTTAATTGATGTTAAAATGGAGTCCAGTAGTTATTAGAGACTCAGTTATTGGAGAAACAGCTGACAACACCAGTCAAGGCCAGAACCATCTTCTAAGTAGAGAGAATCATCCCCAGACACCAGACGACGAGACCTCCAACCAGAAACGGGGCACCAGGATGGATCAGACAGGTCCGGAGGGCAGAGGGAGTCTGGATCACTGGCAGCTCAGGAATGACATGTGTAGCTCGACAGAGAGAGAGAGAGAGAGAAAGAGTGAAAGGGGGAGAGCTTGTTTATGTTTATGTTACTATAAAGAATTTCAAATGAGTTAAATTTGTGTCCGTGTTTTTGTACGGTAGACAGATTATCATTGTAAATAACTGCGACACCCCCTCCTCTACCAGTTAACCGAGGCTGGTGTATGTAGCTGTATCCAGGAGGACTAGCTTCATTTAGAGCTACATACTCGTCCTGTTTAACCCATGTTTCAGTTAAACAGAGTATATCAAACACCTGATCTGTGATAATTTCATTAACAATAACACTTTTGATGCGAGAGATCTTATATTTAACAGTCCTAGCTTCAGATCAGAGATGCCTGCCTGCGCATTCAGTGTGATCCGAGTTTGTGGTCTTTATGTTAATTAGATTATTGAAACAGACTTTCTGAGTCTTTCTACATGTTTGCTTAGATTCTATGCAGCTAGCAGACGGTTGGTTTAGTCTGTCTGTCTGCTCTCCGGCCTGGGCTCTGGATTGTCACCGATTAACTAGACCTCTACTGAGACTATGAGCTATACTACAGGAAATGAGAGCAGCACCTTCCCGAGTGGGATGGACACCGCCCCGCCCTAACAGGCCAGCTTTGCCCTGAAAGCTCTTCCAATTATCTATGTAGCCCACATTATTTTCGGAGCACCACCTGGACATCCAGCGGTTCAGCGACCATAACCTGCTGTAAGCTATGTCACCACGTCTCATTGGGATGGGACCAGAGCATACTATTTCATCGGACATCGCCTTCGCTAATTTAAACACCTCTGTAAAGTTACTCTTACTAACCTCTGACTGACGAAGGTGTATATCATTAGCTCCAGCATGTACCACTATCTTAGAGAACCTGTGCTGTCCTAGAGCCCTGAGATTACCTGCTATGAGATGGTGCTATGGGATACACCTAACCACTGCCGCTGGCGCCCCTAAAGGTCTAGCTAATTTCACGTGTCTCAGTATAGAGTCTCCTATAACCAGAGCTCTTTCAGGTTTCTCAGCGGGTGCATCACTGAGGAGAGCAAACCTGTTGGACACGTGAATCGCAGAGGAGGTGTGCTCCGGTGGGCTAGCCTTAGCGTTAGCTTTGGCTGAACGAGTATGCCGCCGAGTCGTCACCCACTCGCCCCACTGTGTGGGCTCTAATGCCGGAGTTGGAGGCTGTTTATCTCCGCCTGCGGCACCCAGACTGTCGGCTATGGGAATAACGCTGCTCTCACACTCTCTAACACTCTCTAAAGTCTGGATGTGCTCCTCTAACGCTGATATCTTCTCCTTCAGAGTGCTCACTAACACATATCTATCACAAGTCAAATTATCGCTAATGACGGCGGAAGAATGTCTAAACATCCTGCACTCCACACACTGAACAAGCTGAATGGTAGACATTATAACGTACCTCTGTGTCGGAGTTTTAGTTGTTTGGAGATGAATTCCGTTTGTTGCTCTTAGACGAGGAAACCCGCGCGTTCTCCAAAAATTGCAGTAAAAAGGCGAAGCCGAATAGTATGGAGATGTAAAAGCTAGTTGCTGTTCATATTGTTATTGTATAAAGCTATGTAATTTAAACGCTGATACAAATGCGAAACTTTCGTGGCAACGATACGAAAACAGGAAGCTACGTGACCAACAGGAAGTGAGGAAGTGACTTATCAATTAGAAATGATATTGCAGGATTCTATGTTCAGGACTGACAGTACGACCATTTTGAGATATATTGACAACGAAAAACTTTTAAAACCTTCGTTGCCAACAGAATTGCTACTATAAGAGAGTCAACCAAGCCAAAGCAATGGAGGTACGTCAATACCTCAAAAAACCCAGCTGATTCGGCGTCCAGTGTTGCATCCTGTGAAAAGTTCATAAGAAATGTTAACTGGATCCATGGTCCCTCTTTCCTCAAAGAACCAGAGTGTAAATGGCCTGAGAACATTTATGACAGGTCGATAAAAGAGAATGATAATGAAATTAAACTTTCAGCCTCAGTGAATATCATGAGTACTACAGAAAGCACAGACGCCGTGAGTAAACTGGGCCCGGTTTCTCGAAAGCTTCTTATCTCTAAGTAGTTCTTAAGTCGTACCTTAACCTCTCTCTTAACTTTATGGCGCATTTCTCGAAACGTTCTTACGCTAAGTATCTCTTAGCTAAGTCAGACGTTCGTAAGGTTGGTCTGGACCAACCTTAACTCATACTTAGCGTAGTTTCAGCTCAAGATGCTAGTCGCCACCACTGAGCAGCAGACTTTATAAATCAGCGGTGTATGCAAACACATTATGGCACGTTATCAAAGTCGTATTAATGATGGAATATACTGTAGACCTGTTTAAGAATATTATTTTATTTGATATCAGAACTAATAGAGTGACTTTTAATTAGCCTATTTCATAATGTGACTAAAGCATTAAAATTGCCAATCACAATTAATATTAAACAGGTGGCGAACAATTAGGCAGCGAGCGTGGTGTTGTGTTAAACTGAAGACGGCGCGGTCCGTGGAGCCGTGTGGGTCATGTACATGTTTCCTTTAGACAAAACTTCAGCCCTTTTCATATTTTCCCCGTGGTCGTTATTAAAAAATATTTAAAATAAAAGTTTTGCCTTCCAAGGCAACAGATTATGGAGCTTCTTGAGCTGCTCAGACCTGCGCGTGCCAGACCAACGCCTCGTACTTACTGTACTTACTGTACTGTACACTCCCCGTCCCGATGTCCAGCTGCTCGCTGCTTTTTGTTTAAAATATGTTTCATTGATCATTAGCCATTATCCATGACTTTATGGGTTTTTCTTTTGACACGTTTTATTTTTATGAAATTTGATTTAGTTAAATGAGAAAATCACCATTGGAGTTTCAAACCCCGCATCCATTCATGTCTCTGAGTGATTGTAATGTTTAATACCCCTACAGTATTCACTTATGCGGTTTGACTCGCTGTGAGATGCGGTGTGTTATACCCGTATCTAATCTGCACGGTCTCGCGCTGTGGCCGTAGGCTTGATCATGATTCACCCCGAGTTTTTGTGCTGTGATTACGTTTCCATCTTTCCGCGTGAAAAATTCAACGTTTAATTTTTTGCTGGTCCTCGCGGAAGCTTGCAGACTTTGCAGAACGTCGCGGAACGTTAAAGGAACGTCGTGGGCAATCGCGGCAGCTCACGGAGATGAGTCAGGCCACACAGGTGAGAGAGGGGTATTAGACACCGTGATCCGCCTGGAGTGGCCGCCCGACGGTCCGCGAAGATCTACAAGGTCCGCGAGCTTCCACATGTTTATTTTTTTTGCGTGGTAAGATGGAAACGTAATAACAGCACCAAAACTCGCACCGAATCATAATGAACCGCACTTACGGCCCCGCGTAGGTGAGATAGGGGTATTAAACCTCCACCCTGTCATCTCATCGTATTCATTCCATAAGTGCGCTATACAACCCCAACAACTGACACTTCACATTGTTTCTGAAGCTGGTGAAGAGTGTTATCAGCCGTTTGTCCATCAACTATGATTGGATACCCGGTTCGTTTCACGGCCACATGTTACATGAAAATATTATATATTATATTATTATATTAATTAATATTAATTTATATATTTGTCTATTATGGCATGTTATTGTTAAGTTAACACATGTCGAAATAAACGCTATTAAAAGAATTTAGTGCAAAGTTTAATTTGCATAGAAAGCGCCGTCTTTCTTAACACTGTCATGCAAAAGGAGTGAAAAATCGATTCCTGAGCCACCGATGTCCGCTAATTCAGGACCTTCACTGTAGACAGCGCCGCGTAACGTCGGACGTAAGAGGCAGCGACTTAAGAAGACTCCTAAGAGACAGTTCGAGAAATACACTTAGAAAAGTTATCACTTAACGTAAGATATATCTTAAGAGTCTTCTTAGCGCGCGAATAGTGTGCGTTATCGAGAAACCGGGCCCTGATTAATTATCACTCTGACTGGCACAAGCTAAAAAGATCCGTTGCCTGGATCCTTCGTATCAGAGACATGCTCAAACAGAAAACAGAAAGAGTCAAAACCCACTTAGATAACCCAAAGACAGAAAGTCACAGGTCTCTAACAATTCAAGACCTAACAAGAGCAGAAAATGCAGTCATTAAGTACAGTATGTCCAAAGGCAAAAATTCAAAAAGGAAATTTCCACGCCGCAAAAAAAACAATGTAGCCGTAAAAAGAAACAATTCTCTGTCTAAACTGGACCCAGTGCTGCAGGATGGATTACTGCGAGTCGGAGGACGTCTCGGTAGGTCTGCAATGCCTTAGCACATTAAACACCCAGTCATTATACCTAAAGATTCACATGTAACAACATTAATCTTAAGAGACATTCATGAAAGGATTGGACATTGTCGTAGAAACTACATGCTTTCAGAACTGCAACATAAATATTGGATCCCAACTGCTAACTCACTTGTAAGAAAGTTGCTCTCCAGGTGTGTGATACTGTATGTACGAAGATTAGAGCAAAAACAGGTGAACAAAAAATGTCGGAGCTTCCAGATGATAGAATAACACCAGATCACCCACCCTTTACTAACGTGGGAGTTGACTATTTCGGAGCCTTCGAGGTCAATCATGGCAGAAGTAACATTAAAAGATGGCGCATACTTTTTACTTGTCTGACAACAAGAGCCGTGCGCATCGAAGTTGCGCAATCCCTTGACACAGACTCCTGTGTGAATGCCATTCGATGCTTTGTGAGCAGGAGAGGTCAGGTATCAAGTATGAGAAGCGACAATTTTATAGGCGCTGAGTCTGAACTGCGCGAGGCCATCCAGCGATGGAATCAGTCACAAATTGAAAGCCTCCTTACACAAAAGGGCATACAGTGGGCATTTAATCCACCTTCTGGGTCTCATTTCGGTGGAGTATGGGAAAGGCAGATCAGATCAGTTAGAAAGATCTTGAGATCAGTACTAAAAGAACAAACACTAAACGATGAGAACTTGCATACAGTCCTATGCGAAGTGGAAGCAATAATGAATGACAGACCCCTCACTACTCTTAAGGACGATCCTACAGACCTAGAACCATTGACACCCAACCACCTGCTGCTGATGAAAAAACAACCAAACTTGCCTCCTGGACTTTTTAAGAAAGAGGACATTCATGCACGTCGCAGGAGGAAGCAGATTCAGTATCTTGCAGATCTATTCTGAAAGCGATGGGTGCGTGAATACCTGCCCTTGCGTCAGGAACGTCAAAAATGGTTTCAAGTGAGAAAGAATCTCTCGATTGGAGATGTGGTTTTAATAACTGATGAGTCTTCTCCAAGAAATTCATGGGTCGTCGGTCGAATCACGAAGGTGTTCCCCGACAAAAAAGGACTTGTGAGACGTGTGTTAGTTAAAACTAAGACCAACGTTCTGGAAAGACCCATTGACAAGCTGTGCCTCATATGTGAAATGGACTGTTAAATGTGTCATAATCTGTTATGAAATTTGGTACGCAAATATAAACACCTGAGATAAATATCATACGCTTAAAAGATTTAAAAGGTTGAGAAAGTTACAATTTATGGCTTACAAAAAAAAAAAAACCACAAAATGTAATTGTCAGTCTTCCTGCCTGTCAATTAGGGGCTGGAATGTAAGAGCCATATTATGCTTTATGAATTTGTTGTTGTGTTTATTTTATTTTATTTATTTTATTGCATTTTATTGTACTTTAAAGTTTATCAGTTATTCATTCAGCATTGTGGTTCTCGGACCTAGTATCTCTCCTCGACGGCTCACCATTTGTGATTCCAGTGAGGTGGGATCTTCTGTCTCAGGCGCAGGGGACAATATTTCATCCCCGGCCTGAGCTTTGGAACCTTCATGCTTGGCCCCTGAACGGGACCAACTAAGTCAAGCTGGTCTTCCAGCCAGCGTAACTGAGACTATTCTAAGTGCTAGGGCCCTCAAATGGAATGTATTTAAAAGTTGGTGCATGACGAAGCAGGTAGACCCAGTCCACTGTCGAATTGTTTTAGTGCTGGAGTTTCTGCAGGAAAAGTTGTACTTGGGCTTGTGCCCTAGTACTCTCAGGACCTATGTAGCTGCTATTTCAGCCTGCCATGGCCTGATTGATGGGGTTAGGGTTGGAAAACACCCATTAGTTACCTGTTTAATTCGTGGAGATAAATGGTTGAGGCCACCCACTAGAGCCACGGTCCCTTTGTGGGATTTATGTATCGTCCTCGAAGGTCTAATTGACACCCCTGTCGAACCACTGGAGTCAGCACCTGACAAGCTTCTGACTCTCAAGATGGTTTTTCTGATGGCCGTTACCTCTCTGAAGGGGATTGGAGATCTGTCAGTCTCCCCTTCCTGCCTAGACTTTGTCCCTGGGATAGTCAAGGCCATTTTGCATCCTCACCGAACTATCTTCCGAAAGTGGCGTAAGTCAGAGCAACATTTTATATGCTATGGGGGCCGCAAACGGGGAATGCCCACCACTACACAGATGCTGTCACACTGGGTGAGAGATTGCTCCGAAAATAATGTGGGCTTTATAGATAATTGGAAGACCTTTGAGGGCAAAGCTGGCCTGTTAGGGCGGGATGGTGTCCATCCCACTTGGGAAGGTGCTGCTCTCATTTGCTGTAATATAGCTCAGAGTCTCAGAAGAGGCCTAGGTAATCGGTGACAATCCAGAGCCCAGGCCAGGGAGCAGACAGACAGGCTAAACCAACCGTCTGCTAGCTGCATAGAGTCGTCACTCAGGGTTCACCATTTTGAGACTATGTCTGTTCCCCGAACTAAGCAAAAATGTAGAAAGCCTCAAAAAGTCTTTTTTAGTAATTTAATTAACATGAAGACCACAAACTTGGATCACACTGAATGCGCAGCCGGCACCTCTGATCTGAAGCTAGTGCTGTAAAATATTAGATCTCTCGCATTAAAAGCAGTTATTGTTAATGAAATTATCACAGATCAGGAATTTGATATACTCTGTTTAACTGAAACCTGGATTAAACAGGATGAGTATGTAGCTCTAAATGAAGTTAGTCCTCCTGGATACAGCTACTGTACATACACCAGCCTCGGTTAACTGGTAGAGGAGGAGGCGTTGCAGTTATTTACAATGATAATTTGACTATTGTACAAAAATACGGACACAAATTTAATTAATTTTAAATTATTTATAGTAAGATAAGTGTATTTAAGTATATTAAGTCAGCTCAGTCGAATCCACTATTCATCATTTATAGACCGCCAGGGCCGTATTCTGAATTTCTTAGTGAATTTGCAGATTTCCTCTCAAACCAAGTCGTTTCTGTAGACAAAGTGTTAATTGCTGGAGATTTTAATATTCATTTTGAGAATCCAGAAGACCCTCTGAGAACAGCATTTATGTCCATACTGGACTCAGTAGGAGTAAATCATTGTGTAGTAGGAGCCACTCATAAAGCAGGTCACACGTTAGATTTAATAATATTCTTCGGATTAAGTATAAGAAATTTCTTCACAATTCCACTGTCTGAAGTTATCTCAGATCACTATCTTGTCTCAATTCAAGTGTGTCACAGTAATAATGTACGCAGAGCGCCACACTACCGTATTAAACGTACATTCACATCAACTACCACACAGTTAGAGTTTTAGCAGTAATCTCACAGAGTTACCAACTTCGATTAGCTTACCGTCTGACCCCACAGAACTCGATCAGGTGACTGAATATTTAGAGTTGACATTTCGTTATACCTTAGATAATGTAGCTCCAGTTAAAATTAAAATTATTCGAGATAAGAAACTTGCTCCCTGGTATAACGATCACACATGCACTTTAAATCAGACCGCTCGGAAATTAAAGCGTAAATGGCGTCAAACTAAATTGATAGTATTTCAAATAGCATGGAAAGAGAGCTTCCCGAACTATAGGAAAGCTTGTAGTGTAGCTAGATCAACGTATCTCTCCACTCTTATAGAAAATAACAAAAATAATCCTAGATTTTTATTTAATACCGTAGCCAAATTAACTAGAAATAAGACCACTGCAGAAATCTCCACAACAACATCATGCAATAGTGAGGAATTCATTAACTTTTTTAATAATAAAATTGTAAATATTAGGCCTAAAATTGAGGCTTTGAAATCGAACAATGTAAGTGCTGCAAATTCATCAACCTCTATACCTGATCCTATACCGACACATTTTCTTAAACAGATAGTACCAGCAATAACAGAACCCCTGTTGAGAATAATTAATTCCTCACTCAGCATTGGTTATGTTCCAAAATCTTTTAAATTAGCAATTATCAAACCAATAATTGAGAAACCTGACCTCGACCCCTGTCAGCTGTCCAATTACAGGCCAATATCAAACATCCCCTTTATCTCTAAGATGTAGTGATGTAGTAATGTAGTAGTAGGAATTAAGGGAACAGCCCTCTCCTGGCTCAGATCCTATTTGAACGATCGTTATCAGTACGTATGTAGACTTAAATGGTGATTATTCTGCATGTTCTCTAGTGGAGTTTGGCATTCCGCAAGGTTCCGTTTTAGGCCCATTGCTTTTTTCCCTTTACATGCTTCCTCTGGGCAACATAATCCATAAGCATGGTATTAGTTTTCATTGTTATGCTGATGACACACAGTTATACAGTGGCTTGCAAGTATTCGGCCCCCTTGAACTTTTCTACATTTTGTCACATTACAGCCACAAACATGAATCAATTTCATTGGAATTCCACGTGAAAGACCAATACAAAGTGGTGTACACGTGAGAAGTGGAATGAAAATCAAATAAATAACTACAAAGTGGGGTGTGCATAATTATTCAGCCCCCTTTGGTCTGAGTGCAGTCAGTTGCCCATAGACATTGCCTGATGAGTGCTAATGACTAAATAGAGTGCACCTGTGTGTAATCTAATGTCAGTACAAATACAGCTGCTCTTTGACGGCCTCAGAGGTTGTCTAAGAGAATATTGGGAGCAACACCACCATGAAGTCCAAAGAACACACCAGACAGGTCTGGGATAAAGTTATTGAGAAATTTAAAGGAGGCTTAGGCTACAAAAATATTTCCAAAGCCTTGAACATCCCACGGAGCACTGTTCAAGCGATCATTCAGAAATGGAAGGAGTATGGCACAACTGTAAACCTACCAAGACAAGGCCGTCCACCTAAACTCACAGGCCGAACAAGGAGAGCGCTGATCAGAAATGCAGCCAAGAGGCCCATGGTGACTCTGCAGAGATCTACAGCTCTGGTGGGGGAACTATTAGTCGTGCACTGCACAAAGTTGGCCTTCATGGAAGAGTGGCAAGAATAAAGCCATTGTTAACAGAAAACCATAAGAAGTCCCGTTTGCACAGCAAACATGTGGAAGAAGGTGCTCTGGTCAGATGAGAACAAAATGGAACTTTTTTGCCAAAATGCAAAACGCTATGTGTGGCGGAAAACTAACTGCACATCACTCTGAACACACCATCCCCACTGTCAAATAAGCTGGTGGCAGCATCATGCTCTGGGGGTGCTTCTCTTCAGCAGGGACAGGTAAGCTGGTCAGAGTTGATGGGAAGATGGATGGAGCCAAATACAGGGCAATCTTGGAAGAAAACCTCTTGGAGTCTGCAAAAAACTTGAGACTTGGGTGAAGGTTCACCTTCCAGCAGGACAACGACCCTAAACATAAAGCCAGAGCACCAATGGAATGGTTTAAAACAAAACATATCCACGTGTTAGAATGGCCCAGTCAAAGTCCAAATCTAAATCCAATCAAGAATCTGTGGCAAGATCTGAAAACTGCTGTTCACAAACGCTGTCCATCTAATCTGGCTGGGCTGGAGCTGTTTTGCAATGAAGAATGGGCAAGGATTTCAGTCTCTAGATGTGCAAAGCTGGTAGAGACATACCCTAAAAGACTGGCAGCTGTAATTGCAGCAAAAGGTGGTTCTACAAAGTATTGACTCAGGGGGCTGAATAATTACGCAGACCCCACTTTTCAGTTATTTATTTGTAAAAAATGTTTGGAATCATGTATGATTTTCGTTCCACTTCTCACGTGTACACCACTTTGTATTGGTCTTTCACGTGGAATTCCAATAAAATTGATTCATGGCTGTGGATGTAATGTGACAAAATGTGGAAAAGTTCAAGGGGGCCGAATACTTTTGCACGCCACTGTATGTCTCAGCAAAACCTTATGAGAAAAACCAGCTTACTAAAGTTGAGCAATGTGTGCAGGACATAAGAAATTGGATGCTTGTCAGTACCGTGTTTTATGAAAACTACAGCTGGGGGCAGAGCTTTTTCTTACAAAGCCCCAAAATTATGGAACAATTTTCCAAATAGTGTTCGGTACTCAGACACAGTCTCAGTGTTTAAGTCTAGGCTAAAAACCTATTTATTTAGCCAAGCATTTTTATAAATAGATTTACCTTAGGTAAAGGAGCAGGGCCCGGTTTCTCGAAAGCTTCTTATTGCTAAGTAGTTCTAAAGTTGAACCTTAACCTCTCTCTTAACATTATGGTGCATTTCCCAAAACGTTCTTACGCTAAGTATCTCTTAGCTAAGTCACACGTTCGTAAGGTTGGTCTGGACTCACTCTTAGCGTAGTTTCAGCTCAAGACGCTATTCGCCGCTACTGAGCAGCAGTCTTAATAAATCAGCAGTGTATGGAAGCACATTATGGCACGTTATCAAAGTCGTATTAATGATGGAATATACTGTAGGCCTGTTTAAGAATTTTATTTTACTTGATATCAGAACTAATAGAGTGACTTTTAATTAGCCTATTTCATAATGTGACTAATGCATTAAAATTGGCAATAACTTTTAATATTAAACAGCTGGCAAAAAATTAGGGAGCGATACAGCGTGGTGTTGTGCTAAACTGAAGACGGCGCCGTCCGTGGAGCCGCGTGGGTCATTTACATTTTTCCTTTAGACAAAACTTCAGCCCTTTTCATATTTTCCCCATGGTCATTATTTAAAGAAAAAGGTTTTGCCTTCCAAGGCAACAGATTATGGAGCGTCTTGACCTGCTCAGAGCTGCGCGTGCCAGACCAACGCGTTGTACTTACGCTATATGTCCCGATGTCCAGCTGCTCGATGCTTTTTGTTTAAAATATGTTTCGTTGATCATTAGCGATTATCCATAACTTTATGGACTTTTCTTTAGACACGTTTTATTTTTATGAAATTTGATTTAGTTAAATGAGGAAATAACCTTGGGAGTGATTGTAATACCCCTATTCACTTATGCAGTTTGACTCGCTGTGAGATGCGGTGTTATACCCCTATCTCACCTGCATGCGCGGTCTTGCACAGTGGCTGTATTGTAAGTACTGTATTGTATTCATCATGATTCACCCCTAGTTTTTGCACTGTGATTACGTTTCAACTTTACGCGTTGTTACGTCCCTATATTCTTTGTCTTTGTTCTGTTTTTTTTTGGGAAGTGCTGTATTTGTGTTTTTGTGCAGGATGATGTCTGATTGGTTCCTGTCCTCTACCTCGTGCCCCACCCTGCTAGATCAGGTGACTTCCTGCTGCCTATAAAGGTCCCACCATCACTTCCTGCTGCGGCCTTTTCTGTGCTCATTTGCTGTGTTATTGCTGTGTGATTGTTAGTAAGACTGAGATTTTGTGTCAATTCATGTTGAGTGTGAGATTGTTACCTGTTTGTGTTTTGTCAACTAATTGTAACTTTGACTACGGCCTGTTTGACTTTGAGTTTTGGATTGCCCTTTGGACTTGGTTTCTGATTGTAAATATTGTAATTTTGGGGAGGTAGGGAGACTGACACCATTTTTGTTGAAGCCATTTATTGATTGTTTTATGTACAGGGAGTTAGGGAAGTTTTATTGTACAGTATTTCATTTTCTTTTCTTTTGAAAAATTGGGAATTTAGAGGGTTTAATATTATTTGCTTTCTGTTTGTTATTTTGGCCTGGTCGGCTCCTGAAGTCAATTCCCCCACTTCCATTTGTGAAGAATCATTGTTTTTCTATTAAATTATTGTTTATTTGCCTTTAAACTTCTACTTCTACGTCCTTGTACTCTTTCATGTTGTGCCTTCACCCTAGACGGGGCGTAACATGAAATTGGGGGCTCGTCCTGTTTTGTTTCTCAGATGAAACTACGCACCTTTCCATCAGCAAAACCATGTAAATTTAGTATCATTCAACTTATTGTTTGCCTGGGGTTTTTACTTTGTGTGGGAGGAAAATCGGGTTGCGTGATGCCGTCGAAATTTGAATTAGATAAGTTTACGATCGCCCCCACACATGAACAATTTGAAAAGTGCCGTAAGGATGATTTATTACTGATTGAGGATTTCTTTGATGTTAACGTTCCTCATACTGCACTTAAGAGGGAGATTAAAGAGGTGTTGCGCACGGACCTCTTAAAACAAAGGATATTACCGGAAGCGGGTGTGGTTTCGGGTGTTGCTTCTCACATTGATCTATCTGAAGGTTTGGGTCCTGCTGAGGCGGAACTCAAATCTGACAGTCTCTGGCATAGATCCCGTTCCCCCGTCTTCATCGGATGATAAAATGTTGGCAATCCGCTTGAAAGAATTAGAGCTGGAACTCAGTCGCCAACGATATGAGAGTCAGCTGCTACAGGTCCGACCTCTTGAGCTTGAGACGCATCGTGATGTCCGTCTGAAAGAGCTCGAGCTCCAGTTAAAGGGTGGCCGACCTCCGATTCCCTCTCCAGAGGCAAAAGGGAATATAATTCCTGCTCCAGTAAGTGCATTCTCTCCTCTCCCTGCAGCGTCGCAAACTGCACCGGTAAGTTCCTTTGAGTTTGACATTAGCAAACAAATCTCGTTAGTTCCGTCATTCAGAGAGAGTGAAGTTGACACGTACTTCACTGTTTTTGAACGCATCACGACCACATTACAGTGGCCTAAGAATATTTGGCCTTTGCTTTTGCAGTGTAAACTGTTAGGAAAAGCACAAGAGGTGTGCTCTGCTCTAACATTAGAACAAAGTTTGGATTATGACGTGATTAAAGCGGCAGTGTTACGTGCGTATGAATTAGTTCCGGAGGCTTATCGTCAAAAATTCAGAAGACATGTAAAAATCCCCAGTCAAACGTTTGTTGAATTTGCTCAAGAAAAGACCACTCTGTTTGAGAAATGGTGTAATGCTAGTAAAATCTTCACTTTTGAACAGTTAAAAGAGTTAATCTTGGTGGAGGAGTTTAAAAATTGCATTTCAGGGAAAATTGTTGTCTATTTGAACGAACAGAAAGTTTCCTCTCTTGCTGCTGCTGCTGTCTTTGCAGATGAATTTGTACTCACTCACAAAGTTGCTTTCTCGTCACCACGTTCTTTAGCATGCTCTTCAGTAGATCGTCCTAATTTTAAGCGTACACAAAAAGACGAACAACCGCCCAATGCTCTTTTGGCAGATCGAGAATGTTATTATTGTCATGAGCAAAGGACATCTGATTGCTGCTTGTCCAGCACTGCAGCGAAAGAACCAGCGGAAAGCTCAAAACGCATCTAAGAGTGTAGCTTTAGTTCGTGTTCCCTCTTCTGAGCCATTAAACTCTGTTGACCCAACATTTGAACCGTTCATTTATGATGGAGCTGTTGCTTTGTGTAATTCTGATTCTGAGTTTAGACCTGTGCGTATCTTAAGAGATATGGGTGCGGCGCAGTCGTTCATTTTAGCAAGTATGCTACCGTTCTCTTCTCAGTCTAGCTGTGGGTCTGATGTGTTGATTCAAGGAATTGAGTTGGGGATTGTAAGAGTTCCTTTACACAGTATATACAGTACTTACGTTCTAACATTGTGACTGGGTTAGTCAAAATTGCTGTACAATCTCAATTGCCAGTAAAAGGGATTTCCCTTATTCTTGGAAACGATCTAGCTGGAAGTAAAGTTTCTACCTTACCCGAGGTTGTTGATGTACCTTGTACATCTAATGATGTGTTAGTGCAAGAGTTTCCCAAAGTTTTTCAGGCATGTGTTGTCACTCGTGCACAAGCCCGTAAGTTTAAGGATGAGGTTGATCTTTCTGACTCATTTTTGGGTTCGGGAATGTCAAATTCGAAGGCTGAAGTTGGAAATGAGTGTTCCTTAGATGTGATGGTTCAGCCTAGCTTTGATTTTCCTTTCAGTAAACAACAATTAATTAGTGCGCAGGAAACTGATGAAACACTGTCGACATGTCGATCCTCTGGAGTAGATGGGTTTGATTTGTCTAAATATGCTGTTGCCTATTTTCTAGATGAGGGTGTACTCATGCGAAAGTGGAGTCCAGAGAAAGTAAAATATGATTGGAGTTCTGTATTTCAAGTTGTTGTTCCACAACCTTATCGTGGGTACATATTAAGTCTGGCACATGATCACGAACTTTCAGGACATTTAGGTGTTAGGAAAACTTACCATAACCTCTTGAAACATTTCTTCTGGCCAGGAATGAAGTCCTCTGTCTCACAGTATTGTCGTTCATGCCATACCTGTCAAATTGCAGGTAAGCCTAATCAGGTTGTGTCACCGGCCCCTTTGAAGCCAGTTCCGGTTTTAAATGAGCCGTTTGAAAAGCTTGTTATAGACTGTGTAGGACCTTTGCCTAAGACTAAGTCTGGATATGTATATTTGTTGACTATGATGTGCTCTGCCACTAGATTTCCTGAAGCTGTCCCATTACGTTCTCTCAAGTCCCCCAACATTGTGAAAGCCCTTGTAAAATTTTGCACCACTTTTGGTCTGCCAAAGGTTATACAATCTGACCAAGGAACCAATTTCACTTCTCGTATATTTCGTAAGGTAATGAATGAGCTGAACATTACACATAATGTGTCCAGTGCCTATAGACCTCAATCTCAAGGTGTAATTGAAAGATTCCACCAAACCCTAAAAACCATGATTCGTACTTATTGTGTAGAGCATCAGAAGGATTGGGATGAGCAGTTACCACTTTTGTTGTTTGCAGTTCGTAACACAGTGCAGGAGTCTTTGGGATTTAGTCCAGCGGAATTAGTCTTTGGACACTCCCTTCGTGGTCCTTTAAAGTTGCTTCAAGAGCATCTTCTTGTTAAGGTCCCCTCTTCTAAGTCCCCCACCCATGTGCTAGATCATGTTAGTTCTTTTCGTGAAAGGTTGCATTCTGTTTGGAACCTAGCTCGTCAGTCTTTGCTCTCTTCACAGTCCAGAATGAAGGATAATTATGACAAAAAGACTGTTAAACGTTCTTTCAAGGTTGGTGATAAAGTGCTTGTGTTATTGCCTTTGCCAGGTTCCTCTCTGCAAGCAAAGTTTGCAGGCCCGTATGAAGTACAGGAGAAGCGAAGTGACATAGACTGTTATCCGAACTCCTGAAAGGCACAAAAAGTCCCGTGTTTGCCACATTAACATGTTAAAGTCATACATTTCCCGTTCAGACTCTAAAAATTCTAAATCTTCTCCAGCCACTTGCCCCTCTGTTGCAGTTCCTGTAGAAGTCATTTCGTCTGCTGAGTCTCCATGTGTGGAGGATCTTCGTTTGGGCAGTGCCGCCATCTCCAGTGCTTGCTTACAGAATTCAGAAATTATTGCTACTTTAAGTTCAAAACTCTCTCACTTATCTGAATCATATCGAAATGAGTTGGTACAATTAATTAAAAGATTTTCATCACTTTTCTCAGACGTGCCTACTGTAACTTCTGTCTTACAGCATGACGTTGATGTAGGTGATCATTGTCCAATCAAACAAAATGCATATCGTGTAAACCCTACAAAGCGTGAGATAATGAAACAGGAAACCGACTACCTTGTGGAGCATGGTTTAGCCGTACCTAGCTCTAGTCCCTGGTGCTCACCCTGCTTGCTGGTTCCCAAACCTGATGGGCCTTCACGTTTTTGCACAGACTACAGAAAGGTTAACCAGGTCACTACAGCAGATTCATATCCTCTCCCACGAATTGAGGATTGTATCGATAGAATTGGAAGTTCTACATTTGTAACCAAATTGGACTTACTCAAGGGTTATTGGCAAGTGCCACTAACCGAACCTGCTTCAGAAATTTCAGCGTTCGCTACTCCAGACGCCTTTCTACAGTATAAGGTGTTAGCTTTTGGTCTTCGGAATGCTCCAGCCACGTTTCAGCGTTTGATGTGTAAAGTATTGTCCAATGTGAATAATTGTGAAGCTTATCTTGACGATGTTGTGTGTTATTCAAAATCCTGGGAAAGTCATTTGAAGACATTAGAGGAAGTGTTCACTAGATTTAAAGCAGCCAATTTAACACTAAATCTTGCCAAATGTGAATTTTGTCATGCTACTGTCAGATATTTAGGAAAAGAAGTCGGTCAGGGTACCGTTAGACCGGTAGAAGCAAAAGTCAGTGCCATCGTTAACTTTCCTGTACCTCAGACGAAAAGAGAACTCCGACGCTTCCTAGGTATGGCCGGATACTACAGAAGTTTCTGTAGAAACTTTTCTGATGTAGTGAAACCCCTTACTGACAACCTTCAAAAAGCTGTTGCATTTATATGGTCCTCTCAGTGTCAAGTCGCTTTTGATTCTTTAAAGAACTTGTTGTGTAGTGCACCAATTTTAGCCACTCCTGATTTTTCCAGAGCTTTTAAACTTGAGGTTGACGCTAGTGGTACTGGTGCAGGTGCCGTATTGTTACAAGAAGATAAAAATGGAATTGATCACCCCTTGTGTTTCTTTTCTAAGAAATTCAATCGCTATCAGTGTAACTACAGTACAATTGAGAGAGAAGCCCTCGCCCTCTTGTTAGCTTTACAACACTTTGAAGTTTATGTTGGTTCAAGTTCACAACCTGTTGAAGTTTTTACTGATCATAACCCTCTTGTATTTTTGCAAAAGTTTTGTAACAAAAATCAAAGACTTATGCGTTGGGCTTTAATCTGTCAAGATTTTAACTTGGACATTAAATATAAGAAAGGCAAAGATAACGTTATTGCTGATTTTCTGTCAAGAAGTTGTTTATAAACATGTTTATTCTTGCGTATGGGGGTGTTACGTCCCTATATTCTTTGTCTTTGTTCTGTTTTTTTTGGGAAGTGCTGTATTTGTGTTTTTGTGCAGGATGATGTCTGATTGGTTCCTGTCCTCTACCTCGTGCCCCACCCTGCTAGATCAGGTGACTTCCTGCTGCCTATAAAGGTCCCACCATCACTTCCTGCTGCGGCCTTTTCTGTGCTCATTTGCTGTGTTATTGCTGTGGGATTGTTAGTAAGACTGAGATTTTGTGTCAATTCATGTTGAGTGTGAGATTGTTACCTGTTTGTGTTTTGTCAACTAATTGTAACTTTGACTACGGCCTGTTTGACTTTGAGTTTTGGATTGCCCTTTGGACTTGGTTGCTGATTGTAAATATTGTAATTTTGGGGAGGTAGGGAGACTGACACCATTTTTGTTGAAGCCATTTATTGATTGTTTTATGTACAGGGAGTTAGGGAAGTTTTATTGTACAGTATTTCATTTTCTTTTCTTTTGAAAAATTGGGAATTTAGAGGGTTTAATATTATTTGCTTTCTGTTTGTTATCCCTGAGAGATGGTGTGATGAGGCGAGCAGTGCTGGAGGATCGGAGGGAACATGGTGCAGTGCGTGGTGTGATTAGAGCAGAGAGGTAAGTGGGTGCTGGGCCATTTTTAGCTTTGTAGGCAAACATCAGCGTTTTGATGCGGGCAGCTACAGGAAGCCAGTGCAGGGAGCGGAGGAGTGGGGTGGTGTGGGAGAACTTGGGAAGGTTAAAAATGAGATGTGCTGCTGCATTCTGGATCAGTTGCAGAGGACGAAATCGTAGACAAAGGTGGGCCTGCCAGGAGTGACTTGCAGTAGTCCAGTCTTGAAATAACAAGCGACTGAACAAGCACCTGAGTAGCCTGTGAAGAAAGAAATGGGCGAATTCTTCTGATATTGTAAAGAAGAAATCTACAAGAGCTAGTATGGTTAGCGATGTGTGGGGAAATGACAGATGATTGTCCACGGTTACCCCAAGATTGCGGGCAGTGGCTGAAGGAGTGATTTGGTTGTTTTCCAGGGATATCACAAGGTCTTGACCTGGTGATGAGTTACAAGGGATGAACAACAGTTCAGTTTTACTCAGATTGAGCTTTAGCTGATGTGCAGCCATCCAGGATGAGATGTCTGCCAGTCATGCTGAGATCTGGGTGGAAACCTGAGTGTTAGAGGGAGGAAAGGAGAGAGTAAGTTGGGTGTCATCTGCATAACAATGGTATGAAAATCCATGCGATGATATGACTTTACCAAGAGACCGGGTATAGAGGTAGAACAGAAGAGGACCAAGTACTGAGCCCTGTGGGACACCAGTAGAGAGTCTTCGTGGGGCAGATGTAGATCCCCTCCATGTTACCTCATATGACTTATCTTCTAGGTAAGAAGCAAACCATTGCCACGCTGTTCCACAAATTCCAAGGCTTACAAGAATAGATAATAGAATCTTGCGGTTCACAGTGTCAAATGCAGCTGACAGGTCCCACTTTGACTTGAACACCACTTGTAGATCTGTGTGATGATGTATATTAGTCCAAAAAGTATGTATTTGAATGGAAGTACTATTTTGCAAGACTGGTAGGGTTTACAGTAACAGTCACACTTGTACTTACTTGTACACTATTGTTCCTTTTTTAGGTGCCAGCTTATGGGACGGCAGTTTAAGCTCTGTGCATTTGTCGCATCATCAAAATGAATTTCGATCATTATCAAGTGAAGCATGGTCATGTTGGTCAAGAATATTCAGTGTCCTGTCTTCATTTAAATTGCCATTGCTTCATTAAGACCTGAGAAGGTCTGGACACACATTTGCATGAAACTGAAAAGTGTGAAGGTGTGCAATAGTTCAGATGTTAAATGTGTGATTTATTAGATTCTAATACAAAAGACTACTTTTCGCATATTAACTGTATAATGTCAGTGGCTCACTGTTTTTTATGATCTTGTTAAATTCATTCATTCATTTTCTATACCGCTTAATCCTGTGTTCAGGGTCGCGGGGGACCTGGAGCCTATCCCAGGAGACTTCGGGCACTAGGCGGGGTACACCCTGGACAGGGTGCCAATCCATCGCAGGGCACACAAACATACACACACTACGGGCGATTTTTTTTTTTTTTTTTTTTTTTTTTTTTTTTTTTAGGAAGTTTTATGCCTAACCTGCATATCTTTGGACTGTGGGAGGAAACCTACCAAGCACGGGGAGAACATGCAAACTCCATGCACACAGACGGGAATCGAGCCTGGCCGGGGAATCGAACCCTGGACCCTGGAGGTGCAAGGCGACAGTGCTAACCACTACACCACCGCGCCGCCTGATCTTGTTAAATGTCATTTGTAAAGTAAACCAGGTTGAGTTTAGAATTCATGTCTTGTAAAATTTGGCAAATAAATGTTTAATTAAAATGGTAATGTGTGTTTTGTTTGTTTATAATTTGGTGTCATTAGTTACATTTTACCTGAATTAAAATACTCCTTGAGTAAACGATAAATATAGTTTTAAAAAAAAGTAAGTGTAACATATTAATAATAGTCTAATTTTCAGTTTCTTCTACCTTAAATTTAAATTATATCTACTCAATTATTTTAATAATTTTCATTTGGGGTAACCATTGCATTTACTTCTGATTTTCATTACATTATAATACATCATTGTACTAAATATAGTTATTCAGGTCTTCAGGTACTCAATTCATGAAGTATGTTACATTATTTTGCAATTGTTATATTTACTCAATATTTTAAGTGTAAAAATGTTTCACCAAAAATTGAGTACAGCACAGTTTTATTTTTTAGAGTGTAAGAATTAGTAGACTGAAAAATTCTTATTGCAAGAACCTCTATTACCACTATTTACCCCAAGAGGGGAAAGCAGTGCTTAATTTCCCTATGCACACACTTGCTTAGACTAGGTATTAGAAGCAGCAGCAAGATGAGGAATTTCAGTCATTTTTGTGATGACAATTGCAGTTCAGCTGTCTCCATCTTCTGTCCCTTCTGAGTCCATGGAAAACACTAATCTTATACCCCTGGCATACATATTTGGTGAAATTACTTCTTGTAACAACACCAACAATGCCTTTGATGTCCAAAGTTTTTTTCTCAAATATGTGAATTAATCAATTGATCCACATGGAGGCACATCTGCTGATCATATCATTTTGTGCACTTTACAAACCCTGTTGAAACATATATGCCTAATGGAGGCTGATCTCATACCACATGTTTGTGAAAAAGGGCCAGAAGTAGGTTTTCATTTCATCTAATTCTCAACCATTCTTGCTTTTACCTGTTTGGTTCCCTGTTCATCTTCACCTTAAATCAGTTATCAGGTGTAGCCTAG
This sequence comes from Channallabes apus, assembly GCA_030522415.1. NCBI lineage: Eukaryota > Metazoa > Chordata > Actinopteri > Siluriformes > Clariidae > Channallabes > Channallabes apus. The sequence continues at coordinate 43,749,320 of CM060108.1, forward strand.
TTGGTCACAATCAAAGATTGTAGCCACAGTTTTTCTTTCCAAATAAAACTGATGGCCCCTGTCTGAAGGGCTACTTTTTTAGCTGACCATGATTTATAGGCAAAATGTATACCCAGGCTCTACCATAGCATGACACTCTATTAGGAAGATCAATTCAAGATCAAGATATGTTTTTTTGGTTTGTTTTAGAAAACTCTCTGAATACCTTTACTTAAATCAGAGAGTTTACCCAGAGTACTATATGCATCTTTGTGTGTGTGTGTGTGTGTGTGTGTTGTGCATCATGCCTGGCTGCTTAAACTGCCAAATAGTTGAAACCAGATAAACGTTTAGAACAACTGCTATGATTTTACACAAAACTGTACAATACAGATGCTTCTTATCTGACACTTGCCAATGCATGCACACGTTCCAGCTGACACAGCTGTTTACTGACACACATGCTCTCTCACACAGCTCTAAACATTTGATTTTTGCATTTTCTTATTGATCTATTCAACTTCACAATTAAATGCATAACCAGACGCGTAACGTGAAGTACAGCTTCAGTAATGGGACTGCACACAGTACAGCTTCAGCAGGTGACATGGCACCCTGAATCATCACTGTCTGTTAAAACTTCCGTCCTTTAAAACTGTACTAAACTTAACCAACTGTCATGGCTTCCCCTAGTGATACACACACACACAGGAACGCAGGTGCAGGAAATAACAGTCTTTATTTTCAGAGTCCCTTTTTGACTTGAACAAATAAAACAAAACCAACAAAAACATAAAGTAAGACCCGTGGGTCCTTCACCAGGCGCGGTCTGCAGGCGGAAACACAAAGAGCTTGAGACTTTCGAAAGAAACACTCAGTAGGTAAATTTTGACTGCAACAGTTACACGGGGAAATCATTCCCTGCCCTGTTTCACGCCACCTCGCCTGCAGATACCGCTTAGACCTGGGAGAGAGAGAAAGGCGAAACAGCACGGTTGGAGCGTTTGCTTGCATAACGGTGACCAGACATTGTGGTGTGGGTTCGGCTGGGTTAAATAGTGAGACACAGGAGGTAGACACAGGTGATTACTATCTATTGGTAATGAGAGACAATGACATACGTAGACACACTAGGGGGAGACAGAGCTACAGCTCAGTAATCCGGTGAACCTGATCTCCGGGGCTGAGGCGGATCGGATGTTACACCAACAGATATATTATTTATACTATGCATATTCACATAAGTTTCAAACATGTAACATGGTCATTAAGAATTTGAGCCAAGTTCATAAAAAAGTAATTAAGATCAGTTTTGCTAACACATTTAAACAAAGTTTATGGTGATCTAGAGAGGATCCAGTCAGGCATGATTTTATTTTATTTCATTTTATTTATTTTATTTTGGTGACTTGTGCATGTTGGGATTAAAATCCCTTTTCTGTCATTGAGCAGAGTACAAGTATAAAGCCAAGAAAATTCATGTATAATGTGTCTCAAATTTTTATGTTTATTACAACTGTAATACATCTGTGTATGGAACTGGAAGCAGGCCTGGTACGTCTACCTCTCTTTATTTATTAAAATATATATTTTTTCTAACTCAGACTCATTGGCCTTGGTTCATTTTCTGAAAACATTTTCAATGACCACACCCTGTGCACCACCCTACACATTTAGATTTACATATATATTGTTCATGTCCACCGGGGCTAATAAAAGTGTGAGAATTGTAGGTCGGTGTACGTTCACTCTGTTCTCCTTCTGTCTGGGTGTGTGTGTGTGTTGTGTGTTGTGTTTTTGCCCTGTTGTCTCGCACAAGGTTGCAAATATTGTCATACAACATTGTGTCAAAATTCAAGCTTCACGCACCGGCATGTGTCTGCTCTCACATTCCTGCACACTTTACACTCTGTTTTGTGGGAACCAACTTCTTTATTTACTCAAACTCTATCATATTTTTATATCTCAAATTGGGGTCTGGACACAATAAATATAGCTTTTATCAAGTGCTTATCAAGATGGTGAAAAGATTCTCTGTTCAGAAGACATTGCAATTGAATTTGGAAAGAGATATGCTTTTGAGTCTGACAGTGACTTTAAGTAAAAAGTTAAGACTGAGCATCAGCTAGTTCCAACACCAAGACGAGACACAGAACCAGCCCATCAGCAGCCTGCTCCTGGACCAGGAGCCCGTTATCAGCTAGCAAGTGAAAAAATATGAATGTCAAAAAATGGTGAAATTGAATGGTCTACTTGCCAGATAAATGAGCCACCCTGCATAGTTCCCAATATGATACGAATGCAACCAGGGATGGCCGTTACTTATGTGCAGGACATCAAATCTTCTTTTGAGCTTTTTGTCCGAGGTTCAATAGAGAAGTTTTTTTGGAACACCCACTTTTTTTGCCCACTTTGGGGCTCTTATCCTTCCTGGAGTTTTCAGGTCAGAGGGGGAATCCACATAATCCCAGGAGGATGCAGAAACTGGCAGAGAACATTTCCATCCAACAATGTCCCTGGAACACTTCCACATAATTTCAAGGATTATCTGCTTTGATAAACAAGATGACAGACCAGTTTGACAGCAGAGAGACGATCTACTGCCATCAGAAAGGTGTGGGACAAGTGGGTGCACCACCTCCCTCTATTTTACAACCCTAGGACTATTATTCTATTTTACGACCAGCAACAACAAAAAGACTGTCATGAACTAACCGGGATGACCAGAAGATTAGCACACTAGCAGTTAGCCCTTTGTAGCGTGGATGGTAAACCCAAACGCGGAAGCACGCGAGTAGGCAGGATAACCAAGCGATTTAATCTAAGGACTCTCTCAGAAGGGGAGCAAGGGAAAAACACAAATTTAACCCGCGTCCTAAAACACACACTCGAATCAGAAATATAACCCAATAAAGTGAGTACTCACGAAATGGCAAGGAGACGATCCAAACCGGCATGGGCAACCCGGGCCGGAATCCAAGATCGTTCCTCGGGCCCGTAGCCTTCCCAGTCGACCAGGTACTGGGTGTCTCGGCCCCTTGGTCGTGAGTCAAGGATCCGACGAACGGTGTAAGCGGGACCACCATCAATGATTCGGGGAGGAGGAGCAGGGAGGGGGGGTGGAATCATAGGAGAGGTGGTGAAAGGTTTCAATTGTGAAGTATGGAATACCGGATGAGTTCGGAGCGCCGCAGGCAGCTGGAGCCGGTAGGTGAAAGGATTAATTCGGAGGGTGATGCGGTAAGGTCCGATGTACCTGGGGGAGAGCTTCCGGGATTCGGTATGAAGGTGTAAATTCTTTGTTGACAGCCACACCTTGTCACTTACTTTGTACAATCGTCCCGGAGGGTGTCGACGGCGATGCTGGTGGACGTAGCGATGGTTCGCTTGTCGGATGGCGGCGTTCGTCTTGTTCCACAGCCGCCGACACCGACGGACTAACTGTTGGGCTGATGGTACGTCAACCTCCGGTTCTTGATGTTCGAACATCAGAGGTTGAAAACCATGGCATACCTCAAATGGGCTTAAGTTGGTGGCTGAGGAGGTGTGCAGGTTGTGAGAAAGTTCAGCCCAGAGGAGGTAGCGAGCCCAGGAGGGTTGTTGATCGGCGATAAAGCATCTTAGGTAACGCTCCAGTTGTTGGTTGGTCCGTTCCGTCTGACCATTAGTCTGTGGATGGTATCCTGAAGAGAGACTGCATGTGGAGTTGATCAGACGGCAGAAGGCCTTCCAGAACCGGGCGGTGAACTGAGGCCCTCTGTCCGAGACGATGTCTTTAGGGAACCCATGCAAGGGGACTACATGTTCTAATATCAGCTCGGCTGTCACTTTGGCTGACGGGAGTCCGGCGAGAGCCACCAGGTGCACGGCCTTGGAGAATCGATCCATGATGGTGAGGATGGTGTCTTTTCCTTCTGAAACCGGCAGGCCCGTGATGAAATCTACGGCAATGTGTGTCCAAGGTCTGCGGGGGATGGGTAATGGTTGGAGATCCCCTGGTGATGGCTGGTTGGTGTCCTTGGACCTGGCACACACTGGGCACGCCTGGACGAACTCATCGACATCCTTGGTCATGGACGGCCACCAAAAGGCGCAGCGAATGAATTGTTGGGTGCGCCGATTTCCAGGGTGTCCTGCTAGTGGTGATGAGTGGCCCCACTGCAGCACTTCTTTTCTCATGGCGGGGTTGACGTAGAGTCGTCCAGGTGGCACACCTGCCGGTGGGGTCTCCTCGGCCTGCGCCTGGTGCACTCTCGTTTCCAAATCCCACTGTAATGGTACCAGGACCTGGTCCGGACCTCGCTGAGAGAGAACAGCCCCGGCGCCCACATCCGAGGCGTCCACTTCCACAACAAATGGCCTCTTGGCATCGGGGTGAAGGAGGATAGGTGCGGTGGTGAAGCGGTGGCATAATTCCTGGAAGGCGGAGATAGCAGAAGAGTTGAGCTTAAAAGGGTTGACAGATGGTCACGTCAGGGCGGTTAGTGGAGCTGCAACTGTACTGTAGCCCCGGATAAAGCGACGATAGAAGTTTGCAAACCCGAGAAACCGTTGAAGTTGCTTGAGGGTCTTGGGTAGGGGCCAATGACGGACAACTTCCAGCTTCTGCGGGTCCATGGCCACACCCTGGGACGAGATGACAAAACCCAGGAACGTGGTGGAGCGTTTGTGAAAAGCGCACTTTTCCAACTTGCAGTACAGTTGGTGGGCAAGCAATCTCTTGAGAACCGCTCTGACGTGGAGAATGTGTTCTTCTGTAGTACGGGAGTATATGAGAATATCGTCCAGGTAGGCGAAGACCCAATGGCCTAACATGTCTCTTAAGGTGTCGTTGATGAAATGTTGAAAAGCTGCTGGTGCGTTGCAAAGTCCGAAAGGGATGACCAAGCTCTCGTAATGTCCTGTGGGGGTGATGAAAGCCGTCTTCCACTCATCGCCCTCTCTGATGCGCACCAAGTTGTAGGCACTCCGAAGGTCCAATTTCGTGAAGATGGTGGCACCAGAGAGAGTGTCCAGGGCAGAGTTGGTAAGAGGCAAAGGGTGTCGGTTCTTAACGGTGATGTTATTGAGCCCCCCCATAGTCGAAACATGGGCGAAGTTCGCCCCCTTTCTTCTTTGCGAACCCCGCGGCTGCAGGCGAGGAGGATGGGCGGATGGTTCCTTGCCGGAGTGCGTTAGCGACGTATTCCTCCATGGCCTGATTCTCGGTGGCTGAAAGAGAGTAGAGATGTCCGCGGGGGGGGCGGAGCCCGGCTGAAGGTCTATCGCCAGATCGTAGGGGCAATGTGGTGGAAGGTGAGTGGCACGCCTTTTACAGAACACTTCAGCCAGGTCTCTGTAGGTGGTTGGAATGGCGTTGGTGTCGACATCGGGAGCCTCGGACTCCCTAGAACACGTCCCAGCCGTTGCCTGTAGGCAAAGTTCAGCGCAGGTCGGACCCCATTGTATGATCCGACGTTGAGACCAGGAGATAAGCGGGTCATGCTGTCGAAGCCAGGGGAAGTCAAGGATGATGGGTGGAGAGGAGACGGAGGTGAGATGAAATTTAATCTTTTCTTGGTGATGTTCAATAATGAGGGTGATGGGTTGAGTCTGGTTGATAATGGGGCTGGTGGAGAGGGGCCGACCATCGACAGATGTAACCTGAACCGGCTGGGATAATGCCTCTATTTCCATCCCCAGTTTTTTGGCAAAATTAGAGTCAATGAAGTTACCAGCGGCACCGGAATCGATGAACGATGCGCTTCAGACCCGTTTGTGGCCAAACTGGAGATTTACCTGAACTATGAGCCGAGAAGTACTGGAGGTGATGCTGGAGAGTTGAAGGGAACCCGGTGAGTAACTCTCCTGTCTCACTGGGCCTGAGCGTTTCCCGGACGACGAGGGCAGATGGCCCGATGGTGTGCTGGGGAGCCGCAGTAGGCACACAGTCCCTCTTGAAATCGACGTTCTCGCTCAGCTGTGGTTAGGGAGGCACGTCCTAACTGCATGGGTTCCCCGGCTCCAGTGTCAACCACAGCAGGGGGTGGAGAACCGACATTTACATGGTGGGTCTGAGTAGAGGTGGTCAGTGATCGTGGAATCTGGTAGTTGAAGAGGGGCGTCGGTGGCAGGTTTCTCGGGGCTGGTCTGGAACGAGAGAGAAGGCGCTGATCAATCCGGAGGGTGAGCTGAATCAGTCCCTCCAAGGTGGCAGGAAGCTCTCGCCCGGCTAGCTCGTCCTTGATCCGTGAGGCCAGCCCCTTGTAGTATGATGTCCGGAGCGCTGCGTCTTCCCAGGTGGTTTGTATGGCAAGGGTGTGGAAATTAGCAGTATAGCGGCTCACGGACAATCCACCCTGCCGTAGATGATATAACTTTGTATCGGTCTCCACCTTGCCCACAGGATGTTCAAAGGTTAATTTTAGTTGACGGGTGAACTCATTATATGAGTGAGCGGTATCTGAATCAGAACGGATGACTGCCGTGGCCCACTCAGCTGCCTGCCCTGATAGCAACGAAACGAGGAGAGCAATGCGCAATCGATTGGTGGAGTATTTGGTGGCATTAAACTCAAACACCAGATCTAAAGCAGTCAGCAAAACACTGCATCTCCCGTCCGTGCCATCCCATTTGTCCGGTAAAGCCAGAAAAACATCAGAGGTTGGGGAGGGAGGGGACGAAGTAGCGACCGTCATGACGGGAGGCCGGTTAGCCGAGCTAGCAACAGCCTCGCGAAGATCCGCATTCTCCCGCCGAAGCTCCGCCACCTCATGGCGCAAGGCCGCGATGTCTTGGACGCTCCGGCTAAGATAAGCGAGCTCCCCGTCTAGCTTGTTAATTAGCTCGGCATGCCGATCTACCACGTCACATAGGTGCGCATAATCCGCTGGGTTTACCGCGAGCGACTCTGTCATTCTGTCACGAACTAACCGGGATGACCAGAAGATTAGCACACTAGCGGTTAGCCCTTTGTAGCGTGGATGGTAAACCCAAACGCGGAAGCACACGAGTAGGCAGGATAACCACGCGACTTAATCTAAGGACTCTCTCAGAAGGGGAGCAAGGGAAAAACACAAATTTAACCCGCGTCCTAAAACACACACTCGAATCAGAAAGATAACCCAAGAAAGTGAGTACTCACGAAATGGCAAGGAGACGATCCGAACCGACATGGGCAAAACTCAATGACAGAGTGAAGTGAAGCGCCAAGTGAAGGTCCTAGTGCGTGATGTGTGAACCCAAGATGGACAGAGAAACAATATGTACATGCATCAAGAAGTACATATGCAACACATACACAGTAAAACTCATGTGTTGTATAGGCTGGCATGAAAAGGCAATGTGTTCAGTGGGCTGATGTGTTGGCTAGACTGACATGATTCAGCTTGTATTGTGTAATTAAGTTCATATTACTCAAAATCAACAGTTGATTAATTTGTAAATCTGTTGAGTTATTTCACTCATATTGGTAATTGATATTTTTATTACATTTTATTTAAAAAAGAAAAAAAAAACGAGTAGTACATTAATTCATGAATGTGATCTAACAAAGGGAAAGGGAAAATGTTAACCATATATCCTGTGTATATTGCTTGTAATCAGGATGAAGTACACATCTGTTGAGTATTTTAATATAAAAAATTATTGATAGTGTTGAATTTAAAACTCCAAAATGCAGCAGGTCCACCAGACCTGGAACACTGGCTGAGAAACTATGAACACCACACAAGGGTTAAAGTAAACAAACATCTGCACCAATAGATATTCATTCATTCATTCATTCATTTTCTATACCGCTTAATCCTGTGTTCAGGGTCGTGGGGGACCTGGAGCCTACCCCAGGAGACTTCGGGCACTAGGCGGGGTCAGTGGTGTCAAAAGTATTCACATTCATTACTTGAGTAGATGTATAGATACTAGGGTTCAAAAATACTTCTTTAGAAGTTGAAGTATCAACCCAAGCTTTTTACTTAAGTAAAAGTTTAAAAGTACTGGTTTCAAAACTACTTAAAGTATAAAAGTAAAAGTACCGTGAGGGGGAAAAAAAGCATTAAGGTCTCGCTTTCTGATCATGGGGGGTCGTTGTGCGCGTTCTGATCATGTGACGGGGGGGCGTTGTGCGCGTTCCTATCATGCGACTGGGGGGGGGGGGGTAATGGGTTGCGCGTTCTGATCATAAAAATAGAGTAACAAGGCTGTTTTTAAAATGTAAGGAGTAGAAAGTACAGATAATTGCTTAAAAATGTAAGGAGTAGAAGTAAAAAGTCGGCTGAAAAATAATTACTCCAGTAAAGTATAGATACCCAAAATTTCTACTTAAGTAAGGTAACGAAATATTTGTACTTCGTTACTTGACACCTCTGGGCGGGGTACACCCTGGACAGGGTGCCAATCCATCGCAGGGCACACACGCATACACACACTCACACACCCAATCACACACTACGGGCAATTTAGGAACGCCAATTAGCCTAACCTGCATATCTTTGGACTGTGGGAGGAAACCGGAGTACCCGGAGGAAACCCACCAAGCACGGGGAGAACATGCAAACTCCATGCACACAGAGACTGGAATCGAGCCTGGCCGGGGAATCGAACCCAGACCCTGGAGGTGCAAGGCGACAGTGCTAACCACTACACCACCGCGCCGCCTCCAATAGATATTATTTAGAAAAGCTAAACTGAATAATTTTACTGGGATTAGTTCATATTTTCACTTTTGCTAAAATAATAGCGCTGGTGTGGTATAAGTACATTTTAAAATGCTGGAGTCATTTTCAGATTAATCTTTACCCAATCTACCTTTTCGATTTCTCATCTGTGATTCACCCACTAATTACTGAACAGGGAGTGTATTTGGCTGACAGCAAAAGAACAACTGAGCATAGATAAGATGTATGATACTCAACCTTACAAAATGTTACTGTATTTATTTGTATTAATAAAGGCAGAGAGTTCTGCTTTACAGAAAGACAGGCAGACATGTACGTGGGCTTCAAGCTGAAACAGTAATATAACTGATTACATTAAAGCTGACCTTAACTATTTATACAAACTATTTAAATGTCATTTACTAACACTAGTATACACTAAATAAACATGCTTTAAATACTATCATTGGAAATTAAACTTGGGGAATATTCTAGCACACATCCTCTTTATAACAATATTAACAAGAACTCTTATAACATATGATAATATATAATCTAATGCCATCAGTATTTAATAATCAAAATGAAGAGGCTGCAATAAATTGCTCCAAATTTTGTCCAGAAGATGGCACTGCAACAAAACATTCTCATTTCTCCTGTTTTTCTTTCTACTTTTAAATATTTCTTTAGTGGCCCCCTTTTTTATTCTTAGTTTAGTTTAGATTTTCATGCATCTCTCTCTCTCTTTCTCTCTCTAGCTCTCTTCTGGGAAAAAAAACATTTAAAAACCCATGTGATTATACTTTTTGATCAACTGCTACAGGTCTACACAGCATAAGCCTTAATGAATTGTTTTTGATTAGCAGTGGTACAAAGAACATGAACAACACTGACTTGAGTAAAAATAATGCTAGCCTAGTAATAATTTATGTGAATACAAAAGTTAGAGTTAATAAGTCACCAAATATTTTTATAAGTTTTTCACAGATTACTTATACATCTACAATTGACACCACTTATCAAAAAAAGGTGCTGTATTTAACGAATATATTTTTCAACAGTTCTATTAACTAGCCAACTGAGCTATGATGAAGTGAATACCACTATTATACACTATACGAAGAGATATAATGTTATGTGGGTATATAACATTTTGTTGGGGTTTTAGTAACTTGTTAGGCTTGTGACCTGGCTTATGTTAGTTCATATACTTTTCTGGGTAGATGCTTAGGATGTAGAAACATTAATCTCAAAAGCCATCCCTACCTATGATCAGTGTGGTATTTAAATTTTATTCAGAACTTTTATTCATTTTATGCAATATGCAGTTTGCATAGTGAGATTTGAAATATTATAATTTGCAGATCATTATTTTCCTGTTTCTTTGAAGCAATTAAAACTGATGATACCTGATAATCAGAGCTGATACTGTGTGTGTACACTTGATAGTACAGTGGTGTTCAAAATAATAGCAGTGTGTTGAAAAAAAGTGACTAAAGCTCCTTATCCATATAATAACTTTTAATTTAAATCACATAAATGCATTGGACTCCCTGCACATTCTATTCTGAATCACAACATGAAGAAAAATGTGCTAAATGTATTATTAGTTTAATGTAAGTGAAGAAAAACAAATATTAGCCTGTTCAAACAGCAGTGTCATCACTCATCTTTATAAAGTGATGAATTTACCGTTTAAACAAAAATGCTTGGAGTTTAATCTTTCTTGTGCATCTTTGAACTAATATTTCGTTGTATAACCATGCTTTCTGAGAACTGCTTCACATCTGTGACAATTGTACTACACACCACAATTCCTTTGCATTTCTTGATTTTGCTTCAGAAACAGCATTTTTAATGTCTTAAAAAATTTTATGTTTTCTATTGGAATAAGGTCTGGGCTGGGCCACTCCATAACGTTAATAAGTTTTTCAACACACTGCAATTATTTTGAACACCACTGTATGTGGTGTCTCAAGTGCACCATTTTGTCAGGAAGATTGCTTATTTTGTTTGTTTGTTTGTTTGTCCGTCTGCCTGTCTGTCTGTCTGTGTATCTGTGTAAGGGTTAACCCCTAGAGGGCGCCAAAACGCCCGTTTGCTTTTGGGTTGTAGTTTGTCTTTGGTTATAGTTAAAACTTCAGTTCCCAGGTTACACCTCGGTCGGGTGACGTAGGCGCTCACCTGAACAGAGGAAAGATAATTATGTTTATTTTGGTATAAATAGCCTGACTGAAACCCAGTCAGGCGTCTAGCTTTTGTTGTGTATAATATGTGGTTTGTGTTAGTTTGTTTATTTATTGGAAAAGGTAAAGACTAGTCAGTGCTCGGGAAAGAGCCTAGTTACTTTTGTTTGTTTATAAGTATCAATAAAGTCTTGTATTGAACTCCTGCGATCATGACACACACACACACACACACCGAGAGTTCATTACAATCTGTTTGTTTGTATGTTTGTTTTTGCAGGGTCACTTAAAATTTGTACAACAAAACCAGCGTCAATTATCCTTAAAAAATACAATTTCAGTAAGCCACATACTATGTAAAGCACTCAAAGTGCATGTAGCTTTTTACTTTCTATCCATGGTGATTTCTATTCTTTTCATTTGCTGCAGAAAAAAAGTATGCAGTACCTTCACTAAACAAAAGATAGAGCTGTAACTCTATAAACAGGGTTCTCCATCCTGCCTGTTCTGGCTAAGATCAAAGTCCTTATGAATGGCGTGTAAATTGGCATGGTTTTACTCTTTGCATTCAATTGGGCATATTATATCATATTATATTATATTATATTATATTATATTATATTATATTATAAAAAGAAATTATTACAATCATTAATTGATTAGTGAGCAAACAAATCACAATAACCGCCATTATTAAATTGCATCAAAATTTGGACAATTTTTTTCCCCTAAAAAAATATCTTCATTTAACCGCAAGATGGAGCTGGAGCTCTTTATACCTCGTATTGTTTTCAGTTTTAAAGTCTTCAAGAGGGTTTTATTTATTTTTAAACACTGTAATATAGAGCAGGGCTGCTCAAATCCAGGCCTGCAGGGCCAGTGTCCAGCACAGTGTGGTGATTCTTCTATCTGCGGTCTGCTCAAAACTCAACAGGATAAAATCACAGAATTGCAAGATCTGAAGCTTTTCATTTTCATATTAGTAAAACTGTGGAGATTTAAAAAAACATATCTGCTTTGACATTTTGGCGCTGCTGAGATATAGTTGTATATAATATATAATATATATTATATATTATATACAATAATATAATAATATATAGCTGTATAACTCTACTAGAACCTTAGTACTTTACTAGAAAAATATCTCTACTTTTAGTAAATGTCGTGTGTGTGTGTGTGTGTGTGTGTATGTGTGTGTGTGATTTACATTGCTGTAATTGGAATTTGATTAGCTTTTGTTGAATAAATATTTTATTAACAAATAGATACTAAGAACTTTATTATATAACTATTTATAATTAATTAACAATAATTAGTATGTAATTATAACTATATGATTATAATTATATACTAATAAATACTAATTAATGTGAAGGCTTTCTGATTTTGGATGAAAGCTTGGATGTTGTATTTGTATCTCTATTTGTATCTCAATACAGGTTTTATAAACAGTCCGTATGGCAGATGTGTTTTTCTAGGTCCCGGTGTTTTGCTGAAAACATTTTAGGATATAGTAGACCACTTTTTAAATAAATACGTATTTAATGTCTTACAAGTTGGGGGAAGGGGTCGTATTCAAATATCAAACTTATATTTTGAGTGTGCAGAATATTTTAGCTATTTATTTGCGACCTTTATTGAGAAAAATATTTAATATGTTATTTATGAACGTACTGCGTTATTGAGGTTAGTTGTAACATAGGCTAATGGCTAGGATACAAGAGCGCAATAATAATAATAATAATAATAATAATAATAATAATAAGAGTCGTGGGATAAAACGAATTTAATTACTTTCAGCTTAAGCATACCATAAGTTATTACTTCAGACCATTTAGGAGTAAATTAGGAGTTGTTTCATCATCAGATTGACATAAAAAAATCAGCAACGTTACCATTAGTCAAACTGTGTGTCTCCATGCTTAAATAAAAAAAAAATGAAGAGAAGGAAAAAAATGTTTTTAGCCAAGAGTCTAAGATTGTTTTTTCATTCTTAAATAATATTAATGAGTAGCAAATAAACATCCCGAAATTAATTTTTATTAAAGGAAACATGGCACAAACGCATTAAAAATGTTACTATTAAGAACAGTAAAATAATATGCTAATGGTGAATATTGAATATCCACTGATTATTTATATGGGTAGATTATTTATTTATATATGCCTTTACTGGCTTTATTTACTTATTCATTTTTGTTAATGAAACCTGTTTTTAAGAAAAACACACAGGCGAAATGAACGTATGCCCTTCACTGGAACACTAAGCTCAAGGGAAACTACTTGGATGCGACGTGAACGGTTTTATGAAAATGAGAAAGAAAATGTTTTGGGCAAATAAAACCAAAGAAAGTGTTTACATTTTGGCATGTAAACAGCATGTAATGTCGGCATGAAAAGTATGCTCATTCCTTTCCATTCAGGGAATATTATCTATAGTATAGTATATTTCAACTAGAATTAACACAAAAAAATGTTAATGTTTTTGTTTTAGAATATATAGCTTTTATTGAACTGTACATAAATGCAGGGAAATCTCCCGACAGCACCTGCTGGTTGTGTTACATCATTAAGTCAGTGATCGTAACCACACCACACTGTTGGAATATAATAAGTGCAGTCATTATTTAGATTATCTTTTACAGGCTTACGCATTTCCAGCTGAAAGAAAAGTCAATACGAATTCAATAGATATCAAAACGGATGGGTTTTTCAAAGAAACTATAAATTGTTGTAAGTACTTAGAAGCAAGCACAAGTAATGTGCTTTCTCTCTCTCTCTCTCTCTCTCTCTCTCTCTCTGTGTGTGTGTGTGTGTGTGTGTGTGTGTGTGTGTGTGTGTGTGTGTGTGTGTGTGTAGTGCTATGGACGCGTATAGTGAAGTTCATAAAAACTTAAAATGAAGAAATAAAGGGAAGCCATTTCGGTTCCTAAGTTCTTACAAGGAAATGAGCAGCATTTCCACCAGTATCTTGTTTGTGTGCGTGTGTGCGTGCGTGCGTATGTGTGTGTGTGTGTGTGTGATACGGTTTATGTAAAACCAAAAGAGTCTATAGTCAATTTTCCATTTCTTTTCAGTTGTTTTCAGACTTGGCATTTCATAAGTCCCATCGACAGTCGTTTTATCTTCAACGCTAGTTCCGGGACCTATAGGACTTTTGTTAGGGTCTCTGGGGTGTCTTTATTTCCCACTGTCCGGTCTGAATCTACATTACACACGGCTTGATGTCTTGACAGATTCCTTGGTGGTGTAGTTGGTGGTGATGGTGATGGTGGTGATGATGGTAGTAAGATCCTCCAGCACTCGGATGAAATGAGGCTATGCCGTTAAAGTTCAACACAAAGTCCTTCCTGTCGCACACTGGAGAAGAGTGAGACTGATACCGAGGGATTCCCACTGCAATCAAAAGCCGAAATTACAAGGGTTATTTTTTGGTTATCATGAAATGAAGCATTGTATGTATAGCCATGATAAATGTTTAGAATGTTGTATTCATTTCCATTTTAAATATCCTCTGTACTTTCACTTATAAGTTGTGTTTTCGATACATAGTGTCTGCGCTATTAGAAAAGTCTTAATTAAAACGTATCGCATTTAATTTCTCAATGCAACGTTTTTCATGTCTAGAAATATGGACATTTTCCGCAGGAGCTTTTCTTTCCGTTGTCACTGGACCATCTTTAGTATACAGACTATAATATTTAACAGCATGTAATGCATTTTAATTAGCTTGTGTTAAAGGTCTTAAAATTATAACTAAGTTTACAGGTAGAATAAACATATTACAGTGGAAGGAATCTCTGAATCTTTGAGGAGGATACCAATCCAGCAACAAACTTGTCCATATTTCTGATTTAATTTAGGATGCATTATGTGTTGAATTGTTTGTATTTTAATATGAGGCTAAATAAATACAAAAACTAGAAGAATAAACAAAAATTTTACGACACAATAGCCATAATAAAATAAAAACTACAGTTACAGATAGTTTCAAATGGTGGCAATATGAGCTAATGGGCGTCTTTGTACAGAAATAACTTCGCTAATTTCGATCGTTGCAATCAATTAACAAATAAATGTTATGAGGAGATGCCACATTTGATCACGTGTCATCAGTTAAATTGCTCTAACAGTGTGCATTAACTTTTGATCCTTGGTTATATATAAAATAAAAAAACATTTGTGTGTGATGGATGAGTCCTTGGAAATGGAGTGTTCCATTAAGAGATGAAGGGGAAAAATGATTTTTACACCAGCAGGGTTTTGGTAGTCAACCAGTATAAACTAGTATGGACCAGCAAGGAATTCATGACGCGCTTTTATATATATATATATAGATGGTATTAAATTGTGTATCAATGTCGACATTGTTCATTATCCAATATCCAGAGCTCTGCTCTATCTCAAAACGTATTACATCATAATTTGGTAATTTGGAGGCTCATGCATTTACGACTCAAACAAGAGCGAAGAAAATGAACGGAATGTTAAAGTTTATTTATCTATGTATTTAACAGTTTTCATAAATATTAACTTGAGATTTTAATAATAATAATAATAATAATAATAATAATAATAATAATCCACCTTTTTTATTTAAAATGTTGTTGTTTTTTTACACTTCCTTGCATTTAAATATTATACCTAATGTAATCAAGTCTGTTAATTTAACACATATGACTATACTCTTGTAAAATGACTAATCTTGCTGTTTAATTCAAATTAATTGAGTGTTTGATTTACTTGCTAGAATTCAATATAATACCTTATGGGTTTGTGTGATTGCATGACAAATCATTTTTAATCAATATCGCTACGTTTTAGCATTTGAAAGCATTTGAAATACCGATATTGCAAACACTTATTTTATAATAAATAAATAATGCATATTTATTAAAAACAACAATAAAAGTTTGTACTTTAATGTGTTATGAATTAATTACCGTATGATAAATTGTCTATATCGTCCAGAGTGGATCTTACGTGATGGTTCAGTGCATGGCGGTATGTTTTTCTTTCACTCTACGTGGTTTATCTGGCTTTACCAGCCTTCACTTTCATAAACCAACATTCCAGGTGATTGGCAGCTCTTATTTGGCATTAAGGGGCTCAGAAGTAGGGCCTCCGGTGTGCACAGCAGTGCTTGTGTCTCCAAATAGTTAAAATATCCCTCACATTAATTTGGACAGGACCTTAAGCCAGAAGAGAGCCCAATCACCCCACCATCCACCAACCACCACCCACCTAAAAGGTCAAATCCTCTTTACCCTGGCCTACTGCTGGGCTTTTAGCCTCTGATTTGCTTGGTAAAAGGAGTGTTGTCTTAACCCTGGGGGCCTGGGGTTAATAAAGGATGGTGAGGAAGATTGCTATTTAAAAAATCCAATACCCAAACTATGTATTTTTCTCTCTGATTCATGAAAGAAATTTGTCCGCATTAACGTGAGTATGACTATATATTTATTTATTTATTTATTTATTTATTTATTTATTATTTTTTCCCCAGTCATCCTCACGTTAATGCATCAGTCTATGATCTTGTAAGATATATGTGGGTTACATTTTCAGCTCAGGAGCTATCATGTGGCCACAAGCCCTTTGAGACCAAATGCCTTGTTTTTATTAGCAACACCACACACACACACACACAAACACACAAACGAAAATCATTCTTAGAAATAGCTCAAAGTAAGTTTGCAAGTTTGGCTGAGTTGTAACTCGACACGTCGTTTTTGAAAATTAAATATATAAACAGTTTTTAATAAACCGCTAAATAATAATGTTCACCTTTTTTTTTTAAATATCTATATAGCATTCCTAATTATTCTATTTTTAAACATTCCCAGTGACAAGCAATGGAAAGTCGCTCAAAAACTAAACAAAACAATGTGCAGTCAAGATGTGCTGATGTAATTTACGAGTTGGTGTATATATATATTTTTTTTATTAAAAAAATAACGATGAATTGTTTGTTTTGTTTTTATATTGGTTGTAATGCTGCATGTATCAAGTAGTTTCAGAGCTGTGTGAGAGCATAATGAAGTATTTCTCAATCAGTAAAAACAAAAATACCTGAGATCTCTGCTGCGTCTCTTGCTCCATGGTGGAGGTAGCTCTGTTCAAGGGCGTATGGAGCCACCCCTGAGTGCAGACCGGAGGATGAGGAGGATGTCGAACTGCCTGCAGCCAGTGGAGACTGCTTGATGTAGGGCGACACAGCGGATGAAGGCCAGTGCGCCGTGGCGGCGGCGGTGTACGGCGAAGGACACTCCAGTGGTCCACTCATGGACGGCGGTGAATGAAGCGGACTGCTGCCGCTTCCGGTGCTGTTGCCGGTGTTCTCGTGCGCGTACTCTCCGCCGCTGCTCGAGGTCACCTGGCACGCCGGGGACATGTACGCTGAGCTCGGACTCGGTACGTGGTGAGCGGCGGCTCCGAGCCCGTCATAGCCTGTCACCGCGTCAAGGTTGTAACCGCCAGCATGACACGCGAGAGGCGCCGGTGGAGGCTGGAAGTCGAAGTTTTGCGGCAGTACCGAGGCGCCAAAGCCGAGCCCGTTCATCATACGGTACATGGGTTTGAGAGTTTGGCATTTTCTCCGGAAACCGCGTGGGCGCCTCCGAAAAGAGCCTTCTTCAAACATGAACTCGCTACCCGGGTCAATGGTCCAGTAGTGACCCTTACCAGGCCGCCCAAGACCCTTGGGCAGCTTGATAAAACACTCGTTGAGAGAGAGATTGTGCCTTACGGAATTTTTCCAGCCTTGATAGGAGCCACGGAAAAACGGGAACCGGGCCTGGAGGAACTGATAGATCTCGCTTAGAGTCAGCCGTTTAGTCGGAGAGCTCTGGATAGCCATCACGATCAGGGCGATGTAGGAGTACGGTGGCTTCTCAGGACGCCTCATGCCTGAATTGGACTTCTTAGTTTTTGACGCGTTTGCGCTGGTGGTGCTCTCTAGAACCGTGCGTGAACTTTGGAGCGCAGAGTGCACGGGACTCGAGCGCATAGACTGCGGCGGGTCTAGCTGCTGTTGCGCGGTTTCAGTCGTCATCCCTGCGATCTGGTCTAAAAAAAATATTTATATATATATAATATACTAATAATAATAATTGTAATAATTTAGGATAATCCGAACTGAATTTTAAATCAGTCCCGCGCTGACAGTCCCGTGCTGTAAGTGGTCTAGATAAATCTGTCTCTCGAGCTGGGATTTATTTTTCCACTGCACCAACAGCACTACGTGTCGCCGAGGCAGCGACTCATGCTCGGTCTCCCGGTGGCCATCGCGATGACTGAATCCTTAAAGAGAAGAAAGCGTCTCACGCAACTGAGCAGTGCGGCCAAACAAAACGAGACCACCTATCAATTCGTAAATATCTCTCTCTCTCTCTCTCTCTCAATCTCTCCCTCCACTACAGAGACCCACCCCACTCTTCCTCCCTGTCTGGCCCTCGTCCATCGATCAGAGCAACAGGAGTTTGTGCAGAGTCATAGCACATGAGCCCGATACACGCGATCACGCCGTTCATCATCGACCTCTCCGACGTTTCAGTCATCATCGCCACACGCCAGACCTCGGTAATTAATCACCGCCGCTTTTCCCACTTAAGGTATAAGCGTTAAAGATGAAGTGAAGCTGGACTCAAGAAGAAGTGATTCTCATGGAATAGAGAATTTGGAGAAACACCAGGATGCGTTGCATTTTGTCCAATATTATTTTATTATATTATACGTATTATACGTCGCAAAATGCAATAAAGTCTATTTATGGCAGAATCTGCAAAATATTTGTTACTTTTATGGTTGCACATATATGCATATAAAATTAAGTTTTAGCTCATTTGCTACTATAATATATAGCTAGGCATGTGAAGTCTTAATATGATATGACCATCAGTGCTTAAAAATGCTTAAAAATGCAACACCAATAAGTTTTTTTGGAGTTACTGATTGGTCAGATCATTTAGGACAGTCTTACTGGAGCTGAATATTTAAAAGGTGTTTGTTACACATAACTTATTTACTCTCTTTTTTTAAATATTGGGCTAGTAATATAGGCTATAAATAAAAATATGCTGTTATCTGATCTGATCCAACACACAAATAATGTTGCTCTCCACAATCATATTGGTATCCCTCTACCGTTATCTAATGCTGGTGAAGATGAACTCTGATTGAAAATAAGGTAAAGCAGAGGAGATAACGCGGTTTGATTGGAACATCCGTTTCAGAAATGGGGGAGGGTGTGTGTGCATGTGTGTGCGTGCGCGCGCTTGTAAAGGGCTGTTCTGTATAAATGACTTGGACATTTGAGTGGAAGCAGGCTTTTTCCATCAGACCGCTCCGAGGCTGTATGCCACACACAGTGCGGTTTCAGTTTACCAGCGCGAGTCCGGGCTCCCTGGAGAGCCGAGCTAATTAATTGTAGAAAGTGAGTTTAATTACCTATAGATGGCCTACCAAACTAGAATGAATCTGGAAATATACTACTACTACTACTACTACTACTAATAATAATAATAAAAAGATCTGAACCAAAAAATCTCTAATAACCTTTTGTTCGCATAATCATTATCAAGTCTTGCTCTATCCTGCTACTCTTTTGCAAGATGATAGAGGAATAGATAATCAGTAATATCATGATTATTTATTTATTTATTTATTTATTTATTTATTTATTTGTTTGCTTGTTTGTTTATTTATTTGTTTGTTTCCTGACAAGTCTGTGTTTGTTACACCAAGTCTACAATTTGTGTATTTGTGTGTTACACAAATTTCAAAATTTTGCTATTGTGTGACCCAAAACAAACAAAATAAACAAATAAATAAACAAAAAACTAACATGCTGATAGAAGGTCTAAATAAGACACAGTTAACAATGAATGAAATATATATTTTTTTGCCCTACTCAGGTCTGGCTATTGTTTCATAAGGTACATAAAACGTCACTTTAATTGCTAAATCAATCTGTTTCTAAAAGAGAATAATAAAATTGTTTCGTGGTTTCTAGGTGGTTGGAAATGCGCAGAAACACCCCCTGCGGTGCTACATTCAAAGCCATTTGCTTTCATCAAAGAAGCCGAAACAGGGGACTTGAAGATAAAAATCCACTCTCACCCTAACAATAAAGTAAAGAATAATAATATCCACCGAATTTCCGGCAACATCAAACCTAATATCCCTGCTGCGTTCAGGATGCGCGACCGCCTTAAAGGAAGCTTTGCTCGGCGCAAAGAAAGAAGAAACATCCCAACTTTTAAAAGAATACTTGAAAGACTTTTAAAAGGTTAACTCTAGCCTATAAGAGCACGACTCTGGGAATACATTGTTGTGATATACAAGGAGCTTTGCCTGAATTCTTTTTTTATTATTATGATTTTATTTTTGATGACCTATTTATCTAAAATTAGCCTCACAGCCTTTGGTTCTGTTTAACTCGGAAAACGGGTTGTAGAATAGTGAACTCTGCTCGTTTTTTTCTCAGGCGGATATTTGTAGTCCTAGGCAGAAAATATAAATACTGAATTCCCAAATCCGTCTGTGTCCGCTCTCAGGGGAAAAAAACAGTCAACACTGTATTGAGAGAGGCGCCTCTGAAGGACTTTTCCCCTCTCACACAGTTTATAATATAAAATAAACAAATAAATATACCAATTTGTTTAAAACTGATAGGTTACGTTTGTCCTTTTGCTTCCAATAAACTGAGTGCAATTAAGTCGTTCTATTAAAGAAAGTTAACTACGAAAGAAAATGAAGCTTATGCGTTCCGTCAAGCATGAATAAAGCAATAGAATTTATTTGAATATAGTTGCCAAACATTTTTTCAGTAAGTTGCCTAATGAGACAAGATTAAATGAATATGTTGCCTTAGGGCCATTTCCTATGGTTTAGAACGATGAATACAGCTCCCCCATATTTCCTCACTCAGTGGAATGAGCCGTTTCCGGCGTATAAACATGAATTAGCCTACATTCTGTTGACTGAGTGAAGACTCCTTATTAGACTGCTTATTAGCTGCCTATTAGAGATTCTTATGTGTTGACAAGAAAAGATAGATAGATAGATAGATAGATAGATAGATAGATAGATAGATAGATAGATAGATAGATAGATAGAATATAATTATTTCAATATCACGTCACATAGGTGGGTGTGGTCAGCATCAACCAGGATGTGAGTCATCCAGACGCATAGGAAACCGATCTATGCGTCATTTGCCCTAAAATGTACTCCTATAAAAATAACACAGAAAAATAATAATAATAATAATAAACATCGTTCAAGCTCTGCGCATATATTTAGCTTTATTATATAATATTTTCACAAATAACTATTTCTAATTATATAGAGGTGATAGTTTTGAAGAGACTCATATTTTTGTTTGTTGTTCGTTTTATATTATAAAAGCAAGAAAGCTTAAACAAAATTTATTCATATATTTTATAAACACTATAAACACTATATTCATCTCTGCACCCTATAGGTAAAGATTTTTCTACTAATTGTTTTACGGCGAAAAGGAAATGCCTGTGATGTATGAACAATCGTGGTAATTATTTTTAAAAATAAATAACAGTAAATAAGGACAAACGAGTGGTTTTATTTGCTCCTACGTCGTTAAATTGTGCTGTTCATTACTACCTGTAGGCTGCAGCATTGACTCTCCATTACAGCCTCATGGTCACCTGTACCAACCCAGTCACGTGGTGCAGTTCCATTGCCTACACCTGGTTTTGTAAACGCATAACCGTACTTGCAGTGTTCAGCTATCCTTAAAAAAATGGCCACAGCATGCAATAAATTAACAATCAAAAGAACATCTACCATGTGAAACATTCTTCAACTGTGCTGGTTATCTCTCTCTCTCTCTCTCTCTCTCTCTCTCTCTCTCTCTATATATATATATATATATATATATATATATATATATATATATATATATAAAATGTCTTTCCTTTCTCTCTCTCCTCATGCAACAATCCCTATCACTACTCTCTGCCTTACAACCTCTGTAAATACACCATCTGGCCAAAATAAAGTCACCATTTTAGAAAGGTCAAATTATTGCCCTGCATCAAGCAACAAAAACAAGAAGGGGGTACAGCTATATAAAAAAAATGAAACTTGGATAAGTTTGGATGAACTTGGATGAACTTGGATAAGTTTCATTTTGGTGTCCTAAAACATGATATGATAGTATTAACAATTCGCTGAAGAACTCAAGAAGAAATCAAGAATAAAATAAACGAATTAAAAAATATTAGCAATTAATTAAATGCTTGGTAAATTTGCATTGTGAAAACAATGGACATGATTGAACATAGCTATATTTCATACTGAAAGTAGGAGAATTTTAACACACAATGTGATGAGAAATGGAACTTAACAGCTGTGTGTTCATAAGAAAACCTGTTGCTAAGACTAACCAGAGAAAAAAATCTTTCAGTTTGCTAGGGAGCATAAAGAATGGAATGTGGAGCAATGGATGAAGATAATGTGGTCTGATGAGTTCAGACTGACACAATTTCAGAACATAGTGGCCATCATGCAAAATATCCATTGTACAAGTGTCTGGAGGCAGTATTATGATTAGGGTTCCTTAAGTTGGTTAAGGTTAAGTCAGCTGACAAACTGAATGTATTAAATGACAAGGATATTACATATGTGGGTTTTTTTTTCTCTCATGCTATTGCCTTATTCCTCAACTCTATGGTTTTTAGAGCTGTCTCTATGTATGATGAAGACCCTTTCACTTCAGGTTATCCTCATTTTTGCAAAATTTAAAGTTTTAGCAGGTGCAACTAACTTTATTAGTGCCTTTTGTTTCTCCTTTTTATTTTGTTCTAAATTTGCCTAGACTCTATTATTTGCTTCTGGTCACCATAGTCTGTTGGTCATCCTTCATTACTTCATTTTTTATTTAACTTCCTCTCATTTTCTTATGTCTTGGATTTTAATAGTTAAAGAACAAACTTTTACCAACCAAATATTAGCTCCAGCTGCCTGAGGACTAATTTTTACATATGAATTAGAACCAATGAAAATAAAGGTGGCCAAACATAATCTTAGTGTGTGCGACACTGTGTATGTGCATTTGGGATGTCAAATTTGAATGTGTCATTTTGTAAGGGCAAGTCATTATTAGACAAAAGCCCTATCCGGACGGGACTAGGTTTACAGGGGGTCGTTAGAGAAATTTCTGTTTCACAGACGTAATTTGTGATTTTAGTCCAGTCCGAATCTGCCATGTCTGTCTGTCTCTCACACGACCTCTGTAAAAATTCCAGAGCAAATTATCTACTGTTTTTCAGCAAACTCAGCGGTCCTCTGAGAAGTC
This sequence comes from Channallabes apus, assembly GCA_030522415.1. NCBI lineage: Eukaryota > Metazoa > Chordata > Actinopteri > Siluriformes > Clariidae > Channallabes > Channallabes apus. Next base: position 43,772,461 of record CM060108.1, read on the forward strand.
TAATCCCGTCCGAATGCGAATGTCCGTGATAGCCGAAAATGTTTTTTTTTTTCCAAAACGCGTTTTCTTTTGTGTTTTGGTCAACGTAGTTGACTACGTACTACGTACTATCTCTAGCGCACCTATATTCAAGTTTGCGCACCAACGCAAACCAACGCACATGTGGTTTTTATGCAACGCCCACATATGAAACACATACTCCTACCTCCGTAATAAACACGATGTTAGTCCAGTCCGAATGCATACATTAATTGACAGACGTCGTCTGAAAAAAATTCCAACTCAAACGTCGTTTGGAAAACTAGTTCCGTCCGAATAGGACTTTATTCTAATAAATTATATATGAATTAGTAAGAGATTATGTGGCTAGACAAATTCATTATAGCACGTGAGTGTCTAAGAGATATGTAAGATTTTGTTATGATTACATTGGGTGGTGTAGTGGTTAGCACTGTCGTCTTGCACCTCCAGGGTCTGGGTTCGATTCCCGGCCAGGCTCGATTCCCGTCTCTGTGTGCATGGAGTTTGCATGTTCTCCCCGTGCTTGGTGGGTTTCCTCCGGGTACTCCGGTTTCCTCCCACAGTCCAAAGACAGGCAGATTGGGCTAATTGGCATTCCCAAATTGACCATAGTGTGTGAATGAGTGTGTGTGTGTGTGTGCTCTGCGATGGATTGGCATGCTGTACAGGGTGTACCCTGCCTCGTGCCCTGAGTCTCCTGGGATAGGCTCCAGGTCTCCGCGACCCTAAATACAGGATAAAGCGGTATAGAAAATGAATGAATGAATGAATGATACAAATCCGTATTTAACAGTTAACCAAGATGTTCATTGTTAGGGGATTGCGTTGGTGATCACGTGCTTCACAGTCAATCGGGTTAAACCAATACTTTAATTGAAGGATGTTAAAGTGGGCGTGTCTGAGGATTTTAACATATGCTTCAGTTAAGTGAGTTTGTGTTCATTTTATTATTTTATGGCATTGTGGAGAACGCATCTTTAAACTGTCTAGTGTGACTTTTAAACTCATTAAACTATAACATCTTAAGAATAACGTGTCCGAATTAATGGCTGTGACCCTGACTGAGGTTCAGGACCGTGGACAGCAGCTTGAACCCTCAACCTCCATCTTTAAAAAAAAAAAATCATATCGTGAAATACATACCATTTAGGGTGTCACGGAGATCTAGATTTAGTTATAATTTGTAATCATTCGTTTACATATTTGATAAACTAAAAATAAGCAAAAATATTTGTAAAAGTCTTATCTAATTTCTTAGGATATGACTGCATTTAACTGAATTATATATTATTCACTAGAATATAGTATATATCAGTTATATTATCTTTTTAATATTATTAATACCTTGTATTATGTCTTATTATATTGTATTGTCTATTATATTAGGTTTTACTTTTTGTTAGGAATATATTTAACTGAAATTATAAATGAATAAAAAAACACATTCTCAGCAAAAATGCTAGTTATTCATTCTAAATAGAAACAAAAATAATAACACACATAACCTTTTGCTTCTTTTTCCTGCTCATTTGTTGTTTTATGTTTTAGTGTAAGCTATATAATTACGTCATCTTTCATTTCTTGAATGTTAACATTGTATTTCACAACACGTCTCATGAAAAAAGAAAATCACTTGCCACGTATTTTTACTTTGCTATAGAAATAAACATTTATTTGCTCATTAAAACATTTCGCATGCATTATTTTCAGTAGACATTAGCAGTCCTGTGCAGTTTACAGGCAGAGCTGAGATTGTCATTGTACCTTTTAACTGACCTTTTTTAATTATTAAAACAGAAACAAGAACAACATTGCTATCAGTGTCATTCCTTTTTAAAGTCAACAGAGCAAGCAAAGTGATATTTCAGTAGAGGCAAAAATAAATCCCTTTTGCAGCATCATTCCGAAAATGCAACACACACAAACAGGGGTAAATGACCAACAGCACATCATAAATACATGATACAACATTATTATATAACATTATTTACTGACAGGACGAACATATCTCCTATATTTGTGCTTGTACTCCATTTTACGTTTACTAAAGTTCCCAAGTGCACCGGTGGCAACTTCTTGAAATGTATTCTGTTTAAAGTCTATAAGCAAGTACAGTGCGTTTAAAGTGCCAGATAAAAAAATGTCCTGCGCAGCATTAGGATAATAAGTAGTCTATTTGAAACGGGTGAAAGGCTGCGACTTTGGTGGACGGTGTGACCCTCGGGACCGGAAGACGCTCTGAACTTAGAGGTACGCTGAGAAAGTCTCTGTCATGCCGGACTCCGGAGGACAAGTCCTCAAACGCGACGCCCATCAGGCCGTAGGAGCGGAGGGTACAGTGCACCGCGGAGCTCGGATCAAGCGAGTGAAGCGGTGCTCCGCGTGTCACGTAAGGAGTCGGTGCGGGAGCGCGCCCTGGCCAAGTGCCAGCAACGACGTCCTCTGGCACGCACTGGTCATCCGGCTGCTCCCTTTTGCGGAAAGGTCGGCTCAGGATGCTATCGATGGCGAACGGGCTCGTGAACTTTGTCGCTGAGGGAGCGCTTATAGAGTCTGAGGAGGCTTGGTTTGTGCTCTCGTCCTGCTCCCGGCCCGTCTTCTTACCGATGCGCTTCCTGCGTCGCCGGAATACGCCGTCGGCAAACGTGTACTCGCTGTGCGGGTTCAGCATCCAGTAGTTGTCTTTGCCCCAAGGGCGCGAGGGGTCGCGGAGCACCTTCAGGAAGCAGTCGTTGAGCGACAGGTTGTGCCGCACCGAGTTGCGCCAGCCCGTGTACGTGCCGCGGAAGAACGGGAATTTGCGCATGAGGTAGTCGTTTATCTCAGCGAGTGTCAGGCGGCCCGAGCTGGAGTCACGGATGGCCATGGCGATCAGGGCGATGTACGAGTACGGCGGCTTTGGTCTGCGCGTGTACGGCTTGCCCTTGTCCTTGGCCTCTATGCGCGCCGCCGCGGAGGACATGGCGGGGGAAGACGCGACAGGTGCGCACGGGCTGTGCGCTGCGCAGTCACCATCTGAGCCCAGTTCGTCTTCTCCGGAGAGCGGGGATGGCACGCTGGTCTCGGCGTCGCTGCATGCCTCCTGCGCTTTCGCGTGGTGATGCGCGCCGCAGAAAACCTCCAGCTTCATGGTCAGAAGAAAAGTTTAAGGAAAAAAAAAAAAGGAAGACAAGTAAAATCCCTGGTGCTCACTGTAACTCAGACCAACCAGGCTAGCGATCAAGTGTCTCGGAGTTTGGAAGAGCAGCTGGAACTCTACCTGCGCAAGTGAAAGAACACATCCTATGTGAAAGAGAGCTGTCTAATATAGAGCTCCGACACCTCCAGACCTGCCTACGGAGGCGGAGCCTCGAGCTTTATTCAACCTGACTTACCAGAAGAAACGAACATTTAAAAACAAAAGGAAGAAAAAATAAACGATAAACAACTGTATAAAATACTGTCTTTACATTCGCAGCATTGATCATAAATAAACTGGTGTTCGATGTTGCATGTATTCATTCCTCTTATTTAGATCACCTGCCTCACCTGAGCACTCACCTGTGCCGAGCAGGAAGTTCATGTGCACACAAGCAGGTGGCGTGCGCTTACCAGACATATTTTTAAGAAAGGGGGCGAGAGAGAAGGCTTATCTGGTTCACTTACGCAGACGATTTTGGACCGGTTTATACGTGTATAAACAACTTTATTAAAAGATTGTTTTAATATGAAAATAGTTTATGGTTGCTGATTAGAATAACGTGCAGAAAAGGTGTGGGAAAAACAGAGGTCACCACGCAGGTTACGCGGGCGTGTGTTTGTGTGTTCAGCTTAAGTTACAACGTTTGAAAAGGAGGCAGATCTTGTGTCAATAACGGATGGACACGACAGGTTGGGGAAGAATTTGTCCCAATCGGTTAGCTTTGCTTTCTTTACCCAGGATGCGCCAATGTGTTCGGCTTGTTCATCAAATTTGTGATAATATTTCTTATGAAATCAGATTAATTATTTGATAGAGGAATTTAACCAGAATATAAAAAAATCCTAAAAACCTTCTTAAAAAACAAGCAAACTTTAAATTTCCAATTTGAATTCCAGATTTATTACCTTTTCAAATATCTTCAATAGTTTTAATTATCTGCATAGGGATTTCGGCATAAGGTTCTTATAGATTGTGACCAAAGGGTTTTAAAAAAATAGTTGTTTATTTAGTTTAATTCACCTACCATTTAAACAATTATTACTTTTCTCCTGCCATGAATGTAGAATTCTATGCCAAACATGGATTTAAAAATGAAGCACCTGACCATAGCCTATATCCAATGAGTCTTGGACAAGCTATTCTTATTTGAAATAAAATCCTAAACCTTTGTGTGGCCTTTGGTTGTCCTTCACTGTGAGCAATAGGTATTGAATAAATGTTTTTCCCTTGTTACAGAAGATTCCACATAGAGCCCTTGTACAGTACATACACTTGAAGCACCATGAGGGTTTCTTTTTATCATCATAAAAGATTTGTAAACATTAAATGTCTAGAAAAGTGTATACAGAACAGTGGCAGAGAGAAAGTGTATAGGAAGGTTTGTATATGAAAGTGTGTATAGAATGGTAACAAGAAAGTATAGCATATAGGAAAGAGTGTATAGGAAACATTGTATAGTTAAGAATGTATAGGAATAGTGTGTATGGAAGAGTATAATAGGAATAATGTATAGAGAATAATGTACAACCAAAAGGGTACTCCAATGGTATTCAACTCCAGTCCTGGAGGACTCCTGCTCTGCACATGTATTGCCCTCAGCACAACTGGTTTTATTAATCAGCTAATTAATAGGCTTTCTAAATTGAACTGGGCTAAGGTAAAGTGATAAAAAAATTGCTGCACAAGTGCACCAGCCTGTACCAGAGTTGAAAACCAATAATGTATACAGATAGTGTATAGTGGAAAAATGGACATGGAACAGTGTATGGGAAAAAAAATTATGAGGGAAGAGTGTATAAGGTGCAGTGTAAAGGAAAGAGTTTAAGGAAAAGATGAATTGGTAAGACTTTATAAGCCTATTGTAAAGTATATACAGGAGAAAAGGGGGAAATGTATAATAAAGTGGGCAGAGAAATTATATAGGGAATGGTGTATAGGCCTACTGTAAAGAAAGAGAGTATAACAAAAAGTGTTTAGATATCATTTTAAAGCAGAATTGTGTAAGAGGAGAGTGTATAAGGAAAAGTGTAGGGAGGTATAAACACTCAAAGTGATGTCTAGAATCCTCATTTTATAGTTGGCCTTCAGTTCAGAAACACTTAGCTTTACAAATAATCTTTCCTTACAACATAAGATTATTTAGCTAAAACTTTTAAATCCTAAAAAACTGTAGTATTGCTTTGTGTTCAATATATTTGCTCTTCGGGTATAATTAGCAGTTACATATAATCTTTAAGGGTTCCATATAGACTGACTGACTCTTTCTTCGTCAGGAGAAGAGGTACAAGTGCACTCATTCCACTAGGAAGATAAGGACTGTTGAAAGAATTCTTTTCAAAAGTCTAATTTTTTTGGTTGAGGGGGGAGGGGGGTGGTTCAAACAACAAGTCTATGTAAGTATTAATTTTCAACCTAGAAGTCTTCGTAGGTGTTTGGCTTCAGTCAACAAGTCTTCATACATCTTCTATGTATTGGTCTTTAATCAACAAGTCTTTGAAAGTCTTTGTCTTCAAGTTTCATAATGACAGGAAGACTAGGTAAGACTTATCAAGACTTACCAAGACTTATGAAGACTTACGATGACTTACAAAGTATTACAAAGACGTACAAGGACTTGTTGATTGAAGACAAAACTTGTGAAGACGTTAGAAGACATTTGAAGACTGGCTGCTTGAAGCCAAAGACTTGCAAAGATTTGGTAATTGAAGGCAAAGACGTATGAAGACTTAAAGACTTGTTGATTGGAATAATGATTTAAAAATACTTGTTGATTTAAGAGAAAGGCTTTCAAAGACTTCCAAAGACTTCAAAAGACTTTTGAATTGAGGACAAAGATTTACAAAGAGTTGTTCACTTAAGAAGAACAAGACCTGCTTACTGAAAGCCAATGGCATAAAAGGACTTTTGATTGAAAAGAAAGACATACAACAAGGTCGTTTGAAGAAGTTTGTGCTCAATATATTTGCTCCTTTGGTATAATTACATATAATCTTTAAGTGTTCTATGTAGGCCTTAACTGATTGTTTCATTGTCAGAAGAAGGGGTAAAATATCCCATTTGTTTTGTTGCCAGTTTGATGAACTTACAGATAAACACTGTTTTCTTTCCAATGTATAGAGTAAAAAATACAGTATATGTATTAAAAAGCAAAACCAAACAGGAGCAGATAACAGTTGCATTAAGTCTGCATCTGAAATAAGAGAGAGTGTGCATGCCCTGGCACGACTGTGATATATCATAGCAACATCTGACACAAGTGTATGTAGTAATAACATGCGTTTTGTCATTCGTGACATTCATGGGCTTATGAAAGACAGCGAATGTGGTAAAGTGCTAATCGCACACTGTCACGCCATTGTTTTTAACGTGGATTGTTTTTGAACAATATGCACTTTAACCACAAGTGAATTTAAGTTATAGATACGAGAAGAAGAGCAGGGATGAACTTAGGATATTGTGTTTCAGAACTCCGAATGTATCGAATGGCTTAATCGTTGGCTTGATCTAGAGTGTGTAACTTGATTTCGTAAGAGATTTGTAGAAATTTGAACAAGTGAGGGCATGCGGGCTGGATTTTGTTTTTGATTTCACACAAAAGGAAGTCATATGAGTGGTAACCCGGTCCTAACCCAAACATTACCCTTTGTAGCTTTTGTAACCAAATCACGCACATTTCATTTTCATGTTGATGTGAGTATGTAAACAACACATGAAGAACATATGATGGTACATTTCAACCTGTTATGATCTGAAAGTGACCACATAAATACTTGTGGCATCATGTAAACAATATGAGATCACGTGTGAAAACGAATGAATCATGCCAGAAAATAACATCTTGAAAAACAAAAGTACATTTTATCTGCACGTGGAAAAATGAAAAATAAAAGTATTTCAAAAAAATCAATTGCTTGGGTTGTGGGTGAGGATCCATGTAAAATTAATTATAATTAAAAATAATATATGGAATTATCTGAAGTGTGAAACAATAACATGTTAAAAAATATATATTTTTCTAATTGATGGAAATTATATATAAAATGAATGAATCATGTAAAAAAGGCAAAAAAAAAATCTTTATTTTAAATAAATTAATTAACTAACCCTAACCCTAAAGTCAAATTTTAAAACCATATCTGAAAATCACTTAATATAAATTAATTATTATATTTATATTATTATAAATATTATTATGTGAAATACAGAAGGAATTATTCATTCATTCATTTTCTGTACCGCTTTATCTTTATATACAGGGTCGCGGGGGCCTTGAGCCTATCCCAGGAAACTTAGGGCACAAGGCGGGGTACACCCTGGACAGGGTGCCAATCCATCGCAGGGCACACACATACTCACACACTCACACACCCAATCACACACTACGGGCAATTTGGAATGTCAATTAACCTAACCTACATGTCTTTGGACTGTGGGAGGAAACCGGAGTACCCGGAGGAAACCCACCAAGCACGGGGAGAACATGCAAACTCCATGCACACAGAGACAGGAATCGAGCCTGGCCGGGGAATCGAACTCAGACCCTGGCGGTGCAAGGCGACAGTGCTAACCACTACACCACCGTGCCGCCTCGGAAGGAATTAGTCGTTTAAAATATCAAATGGGAAATGGCCCAAAAAATTTATGTGAACAAAAATACATGAGCGTGAAAATAAGTTTGTTATTTATTAAAAAAAAATATAATAAAAAAAATTGCATAAGAAAATATGTGAATTGTTAATGCAAATACAATAATATTCTAACATGAAATTAAGTAAATTATGTAAAAGAAATTTAACAGTTAAAACAAATATTTATCTTTAAAATGAAATGTGAAAATTGCAAATGAAAGTATGTAAATCATTTATATAAAAATACCTGGAATTAAATAAATTGTATGTCATATGTAAGAATAAAGCAATAATTATTAATGACAAAAACATTTGTAAATAATTTCTTTAAAAAAAAAAATTATTTAAAAATAAATGACTCATCAAAAATCCAATGTAATTTTTAAAAAATGCCACTATTTATTTATTTATTTATTCTATTATTCATTCATTCATTTGTTTATTTTATAAAATAAATGAATAATTATTTATTCGTTATTTAATTTTTAAAATTTATAATAATTTAAAAAATATACATTTATTTATAAAATAAATTAACCATTTGTGAATCTACATGCACCATTAGCTAAAAAAATATGTTGGATAATAAATTTACTGTAAGCATGTAGAAAAAAAACAATCACACATGAGTAGAAGTAAATCGTATGAATGGTTCAGGTTGCTTTAGTTTTTCAGTTATTCAGAAGCTTTTAATTGAAGTTGTTTAGATGCCTGAGTGAAAAGAGCAGAAAATCATGAGGCGTGTGTGTGAACCTGACTTCAGGGTATTGTTTGCTTGATTGTTTGAATATTTGAATTTGAATGGTGTTAGCAGGAAACGTTTGGCTGTTTCTGGGCATACCTCTGAGAAAACATGAACGCTTCACACCCTGATCGCAAAAAGGTTGTGACCTTTTCGATGGCACCATCCTCACATTTCTTTTCACACGCTTCTGCTATCTTGTGCGCTGGTGTAGCAATGTGGAGCGATGTCTGCATTCCTGTCTTCTGACTGAAGGCATTCTTATTCGTACACATGAGCAGAGATGAGAGTCAAGGTTGATCAAACGAGGACGAGCAATGAACTCTTACATTTCAGATTCATACTTAGTGATGTACAGTATGTATTTAAAGGGAAATTTGACTAATATTATAGTCAAGGTATATGAGGATTATAAACATGGACAGAGGTGCTTAGCTTTGCTATCTAGTACACAAAGTGTTTTTGATGTGCATTTTCAGTGTGTTTGTGTATGTGTGTTTGGTGTAATGAGAGGGCAGCTCAATGGGGTAATCTGTTTTCACCACAGATGACACCCAAGCTCAGGTGAAGTCAATGTTTTTTAGAGAGCCACTTGTTGACCGTAATCCTGTATCACAATGACAAAGGTTTGACATGTTCATGTTCTTCATGTTTATCCTCCTGTCGCACATCTCATGTGTTGATTGGACTTAACGCGTGGCAGGATCATTTTGTTAATGTGTATACCACTCTGTGACACAATTCAAAATTCCAAGCCCATTAAAATGTTGCTCCAAAAACCAGAGTGAAGGAATTTTTACTGAGAATGAGGTGCTTTGTTGCGAGTGACATGATCCACCTGCCATTGTGTTCACTTACGTCTGGTATACTGTATGAAAAGAAGTAAAAAATTGCCAAGAATGCCTTGAACGAGTACTCTTAAAAGTTATGTTCGGCAACAAATTAAGTTTGTAATGTAAAATTGCAATAAAACTTGTAAATAATATTTTAAGATGTGATAAGATAAGATACGCACAGTGAAGTAATCAATGAAATCAAATGACAATAAATCCACAAAGTAGACATTCACAAAAGAAGAATGCAGCAATCGATAGCAGAAACCAGATTCTGGTGTAGAATTTACTTAGCAAACATGACGAGTAATATTACACATGAAATTGCTAAGTGATGTTATTTATGATATTGTTAAATTTTATTGGACATGATATTGAAGAACCCAGGCATAAAAATTGCAGTGGTAAGGTTAGTACACCTATCATTTATAGACTGTGACTATATTTTATCCACAGCACGGTTCTGTAGACACTGGAAGACCTGAGTCCCCTGGGAAAGTACAGGCGGCATTGACCATTCTTGTACACCGCATGAGTGTTTTTAGACATGGATCATATGTTTTTGACCATAGATTATTTATAGCTTAGTTATAGCTTTCTTCAATCTCCTCCTCAGTCCCAATTATGTGAATGTTTTTCTGCTTCCTAAAGTCCAACACCAAGTCTTTTGTCTTTAAAACATTTATTTGCAAGTGCTTTTGTCTGCACCTCTCAACAAAGTTGTCCACCACATTTCTCTACTCGCCCTTCTGACCATACCTTATACAATGGCAGAGTCATCTGAAAATGTCTGCGAATAAATCAGTTGTATTTATTAATTAATTTATTTGGTACTCTTAAGTTATTTGAGAATAATCAGATGATCATAAATAATCACTTAAAATTAATTTAATTTTGACTTACCTAAAACTATTATTCGAATAATTTAAATAAAACAAATAAAATCTGTATTTTGTATTTCACAGTTTTAAGAATTACTACATAATTGTAACCGTTAAATGCATTTATGCTACCAGCCTCTTTAATTAGTTTTTATAATCTTCTAAAATTTTAAATAAATATAAAATCTATTAGGGTGATCTAGTGGTTAGTACAATCACCTTTTACCTCTAGGATCTGGGATCTATTCCCAGGCAGGTTTGATTCCCATCTCTGTGTGCATGGAGTTTGCATGTTCTTCCCGTGCTTAGTGGGTTTCCTCCCACAGTCCAAAGACCTGCAGATTAGGCTAATTGGTGTTTCCAAATTGCTTGTAGTCTGTGTATCAGGGCTTGACATTAACTTTTCTTCTCACTGGCCGATGTGACTAGTGGATTTCCGGAGTCACTCACCATTCAGCCTTTTTACATGATACATTAATGTTTGTTATATCTAGATTTACTTATAAATGACAGCATACACTGTATCACTATAGTAGTAGTCAAGTATTCAGTACAATTAAGATCCCAATATAAAAACATGCAAACATGAACAGTATATTCTGCTTATTGAACTTAAATTCAAGCCTCTTACCACATGAAATTGAAAAATAACAGATTCAGTACAACTGAACTCATTCTGATATTAAAAATACAGCAACTCAGAACATTTATCATTTTAGTGTTATTATGTGTACTATTATCAGGTATTATTATTCATTATGTATTATTATATCTGAATTCTGAGTTAGGACAATGGACTCTGGTCTATCTTGTAGTGTTGACTCTTTATAGTGTGAGGTAATTCAATCAATTGATGAATTTTCTAACATTCAACATGAAATCTAAATAGATTTTAATAGTGATTACTTTTTTACATATAATCAGTAAATAACTTATGCAAAAGGTGCAAACATTCTCATCCTGTTGAGAAGCAATAGCCCTTTAAGGAAATTATACACACACACACACACACACCAAACAGGAAGTAAAAGTGTGCGCGTGTGTGTGCGCGCATGCGCGCAATGCATGTGTAAACATGTGTAGAGAGAGGTATTAAATTATTATCCTCATTACATTCATGCGCGTTTTATGCGCGTTATATTACGTTGCAATGTAAACGTTTATTATATCTTTAGAGAAAACTAGGCGGCGCGGTGGTGTAGTGGTTAGCACTGTCGCCTTGCACCTCCAGGGTCTGGGTTCGATTCCCGTCTCTGTGTGCATGGAGTTTGCATGTTCTCCCCGTGCTTGGTGGGTTTCCTCCGGGTACTCCGGTTTCCTCCCACAGTCCAAAGATATGCAGGTTAGGCTAATTGGCGTTCCTAAATTGCCCGTAGTGTGTGATTGGGTGTGTGAGTGTGTGTATGTGTGTGTGCCCTGCGATGGATTGGCACCCTGTCCAGGGTGTACCCCGCCTAGTGCCCAAAGTCTCCTGGGATAGGCTCCAGGTCCCCCGCGACCCTAAATACAGGATTAAGCAGTATAGAAAATGAATGAATGAATAGAGAAAACTACAACAAAAATATATTGTCATACCTGTAGTGTTTGCATGTAGTTTTATTCCAAGTTTTCTGTTCAGCATCCTGACTCTGACGTAAGCACATAAGCACGTCGAGCGGGATGAGGTAACTAAGCGTGTGTTATCTGTCACTGGGAATGCGCATGACGGAAAAAAAAAAGTAAACTGCACATTCGCTAACAACTCTATGTTTACCAACTTTTGACAATCAGTTAGTAAATAATTTTACAAATATGTAAAAAAAATTAATGGTCAATATTCATGATACACTATATGGACAAAGGTATTTGTCCAAACCTGTTCATTATTAAATTCAGGTGTTTCAGTCAGGGCCCTTATTCCCAGAGAAGGACAATGTTAATGCTTAAGCATACCAATACATTTTGCTTTCATATATTCATATTCACATATTAAATTTATTTATATATATAACAATGGTCATTGTCTCAAAGCAGCTTCACAAAATGAAAAGAAAATTCATGGAAGTGTTTATGAGTGAGAAAAATGTGTTTAGATAATAATGCGATTGTGAGATTGTCCCTAATGGGCAAACCGAGGGTGATGGTGGCAAGGAAAAACTCCCTGAGATGGCAATAAGAAGAAACCTTGAGAGGCATCAGACTCAATCGGAAACCCATCCTCATTTCGGTGATAACGGACATGGACAATGCTATGCTTCCAACTGTTATGGCTGATGGATATAAACTTGTTATTGAAATTAGTGCCTAAGCCACTGTCAGAGGTGCCAATATAGAAAATTAATCCACCGACCAATCAGGATTGAGACTTCAACAGCAGTGTGGTGTAAACACGTCTATAGCACAGTGTATCAGTGGCTCAAACACAGTGCTTTTCTTTGTTTCCAAAGGAAAACTGTTTAGCCATTTCAGGGTGTGACGCATGAGAGAAAACAGAGACTGTGAAAACACACACACACACACACACACACACACACACACACACACACACACACACACACACACACACACACACCAGCGTGAAGAGAAGGGTGTTACATGAATAGAATGGATTTTCTGTTTTACAAATATATATATTTACTGCCTCAGTCTCGACATAGTTATTCAGTTCAACTGTTTGTAGTGTAAAAATGACTTTTCGTGACATGTTCAGATTTCAAGCATCACAACTATTTTCATAAACGTTGACATAAAATAAACGTTTCCCTAAAAATAACTCAGACTACGCAAACAGGGTGATCAATTATCTCAAATATGTGTGAAGCTGTTTGTTTTGTCTCATCAGCTCGAGAGTGGTTAAAACTAAGCTGGATTATCCTTTCTGTCACATTTGACAGAACGGAGGTATGAAGATGTCAGAGGCACGGAGATCTGTAACTCTAATGGAATTCCCAATAAGTGCATGCTGCTTAAATCTTACACCTGACACTTCAGGAAGTCAGTGAGTGACAAAGCTACGGTACTGCCATCGATAAATATTAACTGACATACATTTGGATTTCTTAATGTAAACAACCATCATAGATGTTTTCATAGATTCAGTTAATCTGGACTCTTCACTGTTGGCTTAACAACTGAAACACTCAAACAGGCAAAGACGGATCAATTGCTCTTTCATAATGATCCAGAATTTTCTGGAATGAAGAAAACCTTTTAAGCTTGCCAGAGAAAAAAGAGGAAAAAAAAAGTACAACAGAAAAAAAGAGAATCACATTTCAGAATTACATTATGAGACTTTTTTTTGTATCACATGTAGCCTAGTGTTAAGACAGTGCAAGTTAAATACCTTCTTCAGTTAGAATGTGAATGTGGATGTTTGAGCGTTGTGTGCATTGTGAGAAGAAATAAATTATTTGAACACAGGCTAAAAACAAATATGTAAAAATGTAAAATATATAAATTACATGGATTAAAAAACACATTTATAGTCCTTTTAAATCACTTTTATCAAAAAAGTGAAACTAATATAAAAAAATATTTGTAAGGAAAATTACATGATTTTAAAATGATTGAATAAAAAAATCAGTTTGTGTAAAGCGAATTGCACATTTTCGTAAAGAAAACTGAAAAACAACATGCTTATTTTTTTGGCATGGCATGTGAAATAAAAAAAAATACAATACAATACAAAAATAATAGTGTGTTAAATGCCACATCCATGTAAGTTTAACTAATCTTTACAGTATAAAGTGAAATTAAATATTTAAATCAAAAAGCAATAAAACATATCACATGTGAAAATGTACAGTATGTAATCAAGTGAAGTAAAACAAAAAAAAGGTCACATCTAGGTATCATGTAGGTTATTGGTTAAATGTCTGATCTTTGCTCTTATTTTTAATATCTTTATAATAATGTCTAATATAGTAATAATTTGGTTTACATTTGAGGAAGACTATTCTTATGCACCAGTACAAACTGGGTTTTGGTTATTTAAGGGAAAGTTCCGACTCCACTTCATAGATCCCTAATTATCCTGACACTGACCTACTGTGGCCCAACTCTGGAGGAAGAGGGTAATTTTCGCTTGGCGAAGAACGCCACGGTGGGTATTCCTCCACGAAATGCTGGCCTGAAGCACCACTCGCTCTCAGCCGCCATGTCCAAATAAACAGTGCGCTTAGTGTGGTCTGTAGCGGGCCGCTGTGCAGGCTGGGTTCTGCTGTAAATCAGAGCTTACAGACATGTGCACCCTCTAATTTCCCCCCAATGTGTTTACGCGTGGCTTTCCAGGATAAAATTGCTTCCAGTAATTTGGAGCGCGCAACCAGCAGGCCCGAACGTAAACAACCATGAGCATAGGGGTGATGATGGGCTTCTCTGAGTTCTTCGCTGAAGAGCCTGCACTGTACACAAACCCAGAGAGAAAAGATTTATGACTTTCATCTACTGTCTCTGCTGCCAATCTCCTGCAAAGAGTCCGATCGTTTCAATATTTGACAGAAGACATAATAGTTTAGTTTAGGGGTTTTGCGTGACTAAGCTTTTAAATATGTCAGTTTTTATTTTGATTATTATTATTCATTACTTTCACCTCAGATGGCATTATGCATGAGAATTAACAGTACTCGAATATTATTTACTTTTCAGTCATTATTGTTGTTCTGTTTTGCTAATTGACTAAAAAATAGTTGTTCAGGAATGGCAATGCTGGCTTTTATAAATGGGTAGCAGGGATAATAATTTTATATCTTGGATATTGTATCTTTGTATTTATTTATTTATTTATTTATTTATTGTGGCTCATTTGTTTCTAACCTGTATGTTAGTGCAGCTGTTGAGTATAGGTGTCAGGAGATTGAACACGTTTTGCTGTCTATCTATCAGAATTAACATCATAAATGCATGGTTTTGTTATATTTTTATATTTCTATGATGAGACTCGATGCTATAAAGCACGATCATTAAACATGCATACAAATCGCTCAGAGGAATAATACTGTAATAACTTCTCATCATCTCACAAAGTGAAAACGATCTAGACTATTTAATTTATATAAAAATACTTAATGAATAAGGTTAGAGTTGCTACCTTTTCCTCTTGTTTTTTTTTTCTTGTTGCTGTGAATAAAATATCTATTCAACCACACCAACTTCAATTGTTCTAAGAACCTCCCAGCTTTGTTCATAACAAATCCTAATAAAGTCGAAACCATTGATGGGTTACTTTGTTATAGGTCAACCAAAATATTTGCATATGACCCTTATACTGACTGCACATCCTGTACAAACTAACCATTTAAAAGATTCAAACTTGGTACCACATGGAAACATCAGAGCTGCATATGATCTGTTAGTTTAAAGAAAACCTAACCTTTCATGGTCACACTTTCAACAGGACGTATGATGGCAGGGCTAGACAGAGCTTTTGTTCCTGTTCTTTCAGATCTATGCCACAGAGTGTTCAATGGAGCTTCATGAAGTCGATGGTGAAACCAAACAGTCCAGTAAAACACCAAACTCAAACACGCTCCATGGGAGGCCCCATGTTTAATCAAACAGCCTTTGATGGAGCTGCACTTGGTTAAACAGCTGACGTTTACAATATCATAGAATCCATAGTTGACGTGAGATCAGTCAGTGGGAACGACTCGACATGCGGGCCAATATTGCTTTATAGGAGTACTTTGGTTTTGCTCACTTTCCTATGATGGCAAGATTTCCTTCTTTTCTGTTGCACAGAACAGTGTGTAAACATTATAGACATGGTGTTTAAAAAGTAATGAGTAGCAGCTCCCACCCACAACCTGACATATTTAAACCATGAGAACATTTTTACATAATCGGTCCATGCCAGCACGGTGCAACATTTCCACCTGACCACTCCAGAGTCCACGCTGAGCTAAGAGGTTACTTTTATACATTTTCATCTTAGTTCCTTCTAAGTTCTCTGGTTTTCTTCCTAATATCAGAATTTGACATGACTATGAAGGAATGAACTGCCATTTCTTGCATGATGTACTGTATTTCTACTTGACCACCAGCATTCCCGTACAGTGTTTTGATAGTATTATTTATGATATAAGTTTGAATGTCAATGTGAAAACCTTTTTTACCAATCATGAAAAAATCAGCCGAACAAGATTATCTGATATTTTATTCATCTTTGAGTATAATGTGGAATTGAAACAATCATTACAATGCCACCTTCGTCTTTATAATGTTTTCAGTGTTTAGATGGCATTTAACATTGTGATAATGTTGCATAGATATAATGTGTCATAGATACCATATAATATTGTGAATTCTTTAACTCGGGGTGCCCCAGCCCCACAGAGAATTTACAAGAAAAGGGTAGTTTTAGTCAGAGAAATGTGGAAAGAAAGAGATTTTAAGAAGGGAGGAAGAAAAGAACCGGACCGGAGGTCCAACTTCGTGAACACGGTGGCACCAGAGAGGGCTTCCAGGGCTGAGTTGGTGAGTGGTAATGGGTGTCGGTTTTTAATGGTGATGTTATTTAGCCCCCGATAGTCGACACATGGGCAAAGTTCACCCCCTTTTTTCTTAACGAAGAAAAAACCCCGCGGTGGCAGGCGATGTGGAAGGCCGGATGGTTCCATGACGCAGGGCATTAGTGACGTATTCTTCCATCGCCTGCGTCTCCGAAGGGGATAATGAGTAGAGATGGCCGCGGGGAGGGACGGAGCCTGGCTGAAGTTCAATGGCCAGGTCATATGGGCGATGAGGTGGAAGGTGGGTGGCCCGTCTCTTGCAAAAAACTTTAGCCAGATCCCGATAGTCGACGGGGATGGCGTTGGTGTCGACGTCGGGGGCCTCGGACTCCTTGGAACACGTCCCAGCCGGTGCCCGTAGGCAAAGTTCGTTGCAAGTCGGGCCCCACTGGAGGATCCGGTTCTGTGTCCATGAGATGAGGGGGTCGTGTCTGAGTAGCCATGGATAACCGAGGATGATGGGAGGTGAGGCGATGGGGGTGAGGTGCAACTGGAGCTGTTCTTGATGTTGGTCTATTTTGAGGGTGATAGGCTGGGTCTGATGAGTGATGGGGCTGGATGACAGTGGGCGGCCGTCGACAGATGTAATACGAACCGGCTGGGATAACGCCTCGATCTTTACCCCCATTTCTTTGGCATAAGTGGAGTCAATGAAGTTACTGTACCTGCGGCACCGGAATCGATAAACGCAGTACTACAGCATTATGCATGAGAATTAACAGTACTCGAATATTATTTACTTTTCAGTCATTATTGTTGTTCTGTTTTGCTAATTGACTAAAAAATAGTTGTTCAGGAATGGCAATGCTGGCTTTTATAAATGGGTAGCAGGGATAATAATTTTATATCTTGGATATTGTATCTTTGTATTTATTTATTTATTTATTTATTTATTGTGGCTCATTTGTTTCTAACCTGTATGTTAGTGCAGCTGTTGAGTATAGGTGTCAGGAGATTGAACACGTTTTGCTGTCTATCTATCAGAATTAACATCATAAATGCATGGTTTTGTTATATTTTTATATTTCTATGATGAGACTCGATGCTATAAAGCACGATCATTAAACATGCATACAAATCGCTCAGAGGAATAATACTGTAATAACTTCTCATCATCTCACAAAGTGAAAACGATCTAGACTATTTAATTTATATAAAAATACTTAATGAATAAGGTTAGAGTTGCTACCTTTTCCTCTTGTTTTTTTTTTCTTGTTGCTGTGAATAAAATATCTATTCAACCACACCAACTTCAATTGTTCTAAGAACCTCCCAGCTTTGTTCATAACAAATCCTAATAAAGTCGAAACCATTGATGGGTTACTTTGTTATAGGTCAACCAAAATATTTGCATATGACCCTTATACTGACTGCACATCCTGTACAAACTAACCATTTAAAAGATTCAAACTTGGTACCACATGGAAACATCAGAGCTGCATATGATCTGTTAGTTTAAAGAAAACCTAACCTTTCATGGTCACACTTTCAACAGGACGTATGATGGCAGGGCTAGACAGAGCTTTTGTTCCTGTTCTTTCAGATCTATGCCACAGAGTGTTCAATGGAGCTTCATGAAGTCGATGGTGAAACCAAACAGTCCAGTAAAACACCAAACTCAAACACGCTCCATGGGAGGCCCCATGTTTAATCAAACAGCCTTTGATGGAGCTGCACTTGGTTAAACAGCTGACGTTTACAATATCATAGAATCCATAGTTGACGTGAGATCAGTCAGTGGGAACGACTCGACATGCGGGCCAATATTGCTTTATAGGAGTACTTTGGTTTTGCTCACTTTCCTATGATGGCAAGATTTCCTTCTTTTCTGTTGCACAGAACAGTGTGTAAACATTATAGACATGGTGTTTAAAAAGTAATGAGTAGCAGCTCCCACCCACAACCTGACATATTTAAACCATGAGAACATTTTTACATAATCGGTCCATGCCAGCACGGTGCAACATTTCCACCTGACCACTCCAGAGTCCACGCTGAGCTAAGAGGTTACTTTTATACATTTTCATCTTAGTTCCTTCTAAGTTCTCTGGTTTTCTTCCTAATATCAGAATTTGACATGACTATGAAGGAATGAACTGCCATTTCTTGCATGATGTACTGTATTTCTACTTGACCACCAGCATTCCCGTACAGTGTTTTGATAGTATTATTTATGATATAAGTTTGAATGTCAATGTGAAAACCTTTTTTACCAATCATGAAAAAATCAGCCGAACAAGATTATCTGATATTTTATTCATCTTTGAGTATAATGTGGAATTGAAACAATCATTACAATGCCACCTTCGTCTTTATAATGTTTTCAGTGTTTAGATGGCATTTAACATTGTGATAATGTTGCATAGATATAATGTGTCATAGATACCATATAATATTGTGAATTCTTTAACTCGGGGTGCCCCAGCCCCACAGAGAATTTACAAGAAAAGGGTAGTTTTAGTCAGAGAAATGTGGAAAGAAAGAGATTTTAAGAAGGGAGGAAGAAAAGAAGGAGGAGAAGAGAAGTGAAAATGAGCACGTGCACATCCAGAGGATAAAAAATATATAATATAATAATATTTTGTGGCTATTTATCAAGCGATTGCTAATACTGTCAGAACTAACCTCGGAAGACCAGAAGACGTAGCTTTAGCGGTTAGCCCTTTGTTGCGTGAATAGTAAACCCAAACGCGGAGAAAACACGAATAGGCAGGATAATCACGCTCTTTAATCTAAGGACTCTCACGATAGAGGAGTAAGGGAAAGACACAATCTAACCCGCATCCTAGAAATGCACACTCAATCAGGAAGCAGACCAAAAAGGGTGAGTACTCACGGTTTGGTGAACGATTCCGAAAGGGCATCAGAAAAACTCAATGACTGAGCGTTGTACTATCGTTTGTTTACTCCTTTTATACTTCTTGGTTCATGACCGCATTACTTCAAGGTCCTAGTGCCGGCCACGGGCCGAGTGTGCATGACAGTACCCCCTGTCCAGGACCGGCTCCAGACGGTCCTGGGGCGGAGGATACCCTGTGACGGTAGTCCCGAATGAGCTCGGGGTCGAGGATGAAACGTGCTGGGACCCAAGACCGCTCCTCGGGGCCGTAGCCCTCCCAATCGACGAGGTACTGGGTACCTCTGCCCCGAGGACGTGAATCGAGGATCCTTCGCACGGTGTAGGCGGGACCGCCGTCAATGATTCGGGGAGGAGGAGCAGGGGGGGTGGGTGGAACCATAGGTGAAGTGATGAAGGGTTTTAACTGTGATGTATGGAAAACTGGGTGGATCCGGAGCGCCGCAGGCAGCTGGAGCCGGTAGGTGACAGGGTTAATCCGTAAAGTGATGCAGTATGGTACGACGAATCTTGGGGATAACTTCTTTGACAACTTCTTCGGTGTGCAGATGAAGGTTTTTAGTAGATAGCCATACCTTGTCACCTACGTGGTACAATCGTCCCGGGGGGTGTCGACGGCGATGTTGGGTGGCGTAGCTGATGTTGGCACGTTGGATGGCGAGGTTGGCCTGGTGCCACAGCCGTCGACACCTACGGACCAACTGTTGGGCCGATGGCACATCAACCTCTGGTTCTTGATGATTGAACATCAGGGGTTGGAAGCCATGACAAACCTCAAATGGGCTTAGGTTGGTGGCTGAGGAGACGTGGAGGTTGTGGGAGAGTTCGGCCCATTTGAGGTAGCGGGCCCAGGAGCGCTGACGATCCGAAACAAAGCACCTCAGGTAGCGCTCCAGCTGTTGGTTGGTCCGTTCCATCTGACCATTAGTCTGGGGATGGTACCCTGATGAGAGGCTACAGGTGGAATTGATCAGACGGCAGAAGGCCTTCCAGAACCGGGCGGTGAACTGGGGCCCTCTGTCCGAGACGATGTCCTTTGGGAACCCATGCAGTCGGACTACGTGTTCCAATATCAGCTCCACGGTGTTTTTTGCTGATGGGAGTCCGGTCAGGGCCACCAGGTGCACGGCCTTGGAGAACCGATCAACGATGGTTAGGATGGTGTTTTTCCCCTCTGATGCCGGCAGGCCCGTGATGAAGTCCAGGGCGATGTGCGTCCAGGGCCGACGGGGAACTGGGAGTGGTTGGAGTTCTCCGGGTGTAGGTTGGTTGGTGTCCTTGGCCCTGGCGCACACCGGGCACGCCTGGACGAACTCGACGGTGTCTTTCCGCATGGAGGGCCACCAGAATGCCCGTCCGATGAACGTGAGGGTCCGACGGGCTCCGGGATGTCCGGCGATGGTGGATGAATGACCCCACTGGAGAACCTCCGTTCTTAGGCGTTGAGGCACATAGAGTCATCCAGGCGGCGCACCTGCCGGTTCGGTCTCGGTGGCCTGTGCCTGGCGGACCCTAGTTTCCAAGTCCCAGTGGATGGGTGCGATGATGCGGGATGGAGAAATGACAGGCACGGGGTCCGCCCGGGGGAGGTCGTCCTCATGTTGTCGTGATAGGGCGTCGGCCTTGGTGTTCTTCGACCCCGGGCGATACGACAGATGGAAGTTATATTGTTCAAAAAAGAGTGCCCACCGTGCCTGTCGTGGGTTAAGTTGCTTGAGAGTCTTGATGGTGATCAGATTCTGGTGATCGGTCCAGACGATGAACGGCTCACTGGCGCCCTGGAGCCAGTGACGCCATTCCTCCAAAGCCCACTTTATGCCCAACAGCTCGCGGTCCCCTACCCTGTATCGCTGCTGAGTGGGATCAAATTTTTTGGAGAAGAAACTGCAGGGGTGCAGTTTCTGGTCTGGACCTCGCTGAGAGAGAACAGCGCCGGCGCCCACATCCGACGCGTCCACCTCCACAACGAAGGGTTTGTTGGCATCAGGGTGGAGAAGGATGGGGGCGGTGGTGAATCGGTGGCAGAGTTCTTCGAATGCAGAAATGGCAGCTGGAGTGAGTCAAAATTGGTGAGGTGAGGGCCTGGTCAATGTGGTTAGTGGAGCTGCAACTGTACTGTAGCCCCGGATAAAGCGACGATAGAAATTCGCAAACCCGAGAAACCGTTGAAGCTGTTTGAGTGTCCTGGGTAGGGGCCAGTGACGTACAACCTCGAGCTTCTGCGGGTCCATGGCCACACCCTGGGGCGAGATGACAAAACCCAGGAACGTGGTGGAGTGCTTGTGAAAAGCACATTTTTCCAGCTTGCAGTACAGTTGGTGAGCGAGCAATCTCTTTAAAACAGCACGTACATGTTGGGTGTGTTCTTCGATGTTGTGTGAGTAGATTAAGATGTCGTCCAGGTAGACGAACACCCATCGGCCCAGCATGTCCCTGAGGACGTCATTTATAAATTGCTGGAAGACCGAGGGTGCATTGCAGAGTCCGAATGGAATGACAAGGCTCTCATAGTGTCCCGTGGGTGTGATAAAAGCCGTCTTCCACTCATCACCCTCTCTGATGCGCATCAAGTTGTAGGCGCTCCGGAGGTCCAACTTCGTGAACACGGTGGCACCAGAGAGGGCTTCCAGGGCTGAGTTGGTGAGTGGTAATGGGTGTCGGTTTTTAATGGTGATGTTATTTAGCCCCCGATAGTCGACACATGGGCAAAGTTCACCCCCTTTTTTCTTAACGAAGAAAAAACCCCGCGGTGGCAGGCGATGTGGAAGGCCGGATGGTTCCATGACGCAGGGCATTAGTGACGTATTCTTCCATCGCCTGCGTCTCCGAAGGGGATAATGAGTAGAGATGGCCGCGGGGAGGGACGGAGCCTGGCTGAAGTTCAATGGCCAGGTCATATGGGCGATGAGGTGGAAGGTGGGTGGCCCGTCTCTTGCAAAAAACTTTAGCCAGATCCCGATAGTCGACGGGGATGGCGTTGGTGTCGACGTCGGGGGCCTCGGACTCCTTGGAACACGTCCCAGCCGGTGCCCGTAGGCAAAGTTCGTTGCAAGTCGGGCCCCACTGGAGGATCCGGTTCTGTGTCCATGAGATGAGGGGGTCGTGTCTGAGTAGCCATGGATAACCGAGGATGATGGGAGGTGAGGCGATGGGGGTGAGGTGCAACTGGAGCTGTTCTTGATGTTGGTCTATTTTGAGGGTGATAGGCTGGGTCTGATGAGTGATGGGGCTGGATGACAGTGGGCGGCCGTCGACAGATGTAATACGAACCGGCTGGGATAACGCCTCGATCTTTACCCCCATTTCTTTGGCATAAGTGGAGTCAATGAAGTTACTGTACCTGCGGCACCGGAATCGATAAACGCAGTACTTCGGACCCGTTTGTGGCCAATCTGGAGGGTTACCTGAACCGTGAGATGGTGGTGTTGGTGGTAGAGGAGATCTGGAGAGGGCCCGGTGAGTCTCTCCTCCTGTTCACCGGGGTTGTGCGTTTCCCGGACGCAGTGGGCAGATCGCCCGATGGTGTGCTGCTGACCCACAATAGGCACACAGCCCTTCTCGGAACCGGCGTTCGCGTTCTGCCACGGTCAGGGAGGCGCGTCCTAATTGCATGGGTTCCCCGGCTCCCATGTCAACCACGGCAGGAGGTGGAGATCCGACTGGTCCAGTACTAGTGTTAGCGAAGGCTGTAGGTGGTCGTGGGTTGGTGTAGGAGAAGGCTGGTGCAGGCGGCAGGGTCCTCGGGGCTGGCTTCGGGCGAGAAAGAAGGCGCTGATCAATACGAAGGGCCAGTTGGATCAGCCCTTCGAGTGTGGCTGGGAGTTCTCGCCCGGCGAGCTCATCTTTAATGCGTGCAGCCAGTCCCTCGTAGAAAGACGTCCGGAGCGCGGCTTCTCCCCAGTTGGTCTGTACTGTGAGGGTTCGGAATTCTGCAGTGTACCGGCTCACAGACGATCCTCCCTGCCGCAGGTGATATAGTTTGGTGTCGGTCTCCACCTCGCCCGCTGGGTGTTCGAAAGTCAGCTGGAGTTGGCGGGTGAATTCGTGGTAAGAATGGGCGATGTCAGAATCCGATCTAATGACTGCCGTGGCCCACTCAGGTGCCTGCCCGGATAGCAACGAGACCAGGAGAGCGATGCGTAGCCGATCAGTGGAGTATTTGGTGGAGTTGAACTCAAACACAAGATTCAGCGCTGTCAAAAACACACTACACTTCCCGTCCGTGCCATCCCATCTCTCTGGAAGAGCAAGAAAAACATCAGAAGGGGGGGGGGGCAAGGCCGCGACGTCTTGGATGCTCTGACGCAGAGTAGCGAGCTCCGCGGTTAGCTGGTCAATAAGCACGGCATGCTGGTCTACCACGTCGCATAGGCGCGCATGATCCACTGGGTTTACCGCCTTTGGCTCAGTCATTCTGTCAGAACTAACCTCGGAAGACCAGAAGACGTAGCTTTAGCGGTTAGCCCTTTGTTGCGTGAATGGTAAACCCAAACGCGGAGAAAACACGAATAGGCAGGATAATCACGCTCTTTAATCTAAGGATTCTCACGATAGAGGAGTAAGGGAAAGACACAATCTAACCCGCGTCCTAGAAATACACACTCAATCAGGAAGCAGACCAAAAAGGGTGAGTACTCACGGTTTGGTGAACGATTCCGACAGGGCATCAGAAAAACTCAATGACTGAGCGTTGTACTATCGTTTGTTTACTCCTTTTATACTTCCTGGTTCATGACCGCATTACTTCCGGGTCCTAGTGCCGGCCACGGACCGAGTGTGCATGACAAATACATAAGCTATTTAAGCTTTATCATCAGCTTTCGTCAACATAGTTGCTTGCTGTAGGGATTAATAAATATTGTAGAACTACTATGGTAAATGTCATTAATTCAATTCTATTAAATTAAATAAAATTTTATTTGTATATCGCTTTTAACAATTGTCATTGTCACGAAGCAGCTTTACACAATCAAAATAATTATTTAAGTTTGTATGGAATGAGAATGTGTATGAATCAAAATCAAAGTCAAAGTCAAAGTCAACTTTATTGTCAATTCTGCTACATGTACAGTGCATACATATAGAGAATCGAAATTACGTTTCTCTCACCCTAGTTACAAATAACACTGAAGAGGTTTAAAAAAAAAAAAAAAAAAAGACTTAAATAACACAAACTTACAAAGACAACAGAGGTGAGGTAGTTTAGTTACTGTCCTGCAAAAAGGGACAGTTAACAACAGAGAAGGCAGTTATGGAGAGAAACGGTACAGTGCAATTGGAATAGTGCAAGTGTGCTTATTTTAGTTGATAAAAAAGTGACAAGTGACAACATAATGAGCTATATGAATCAGTAAACAAAATGGGGAATAAATCCAGTGTGAACAAGGAATGTTTTTTTTTTTTCTTTTTCCCCACCGGTTTGAGGTAGTGAAAGTACCAATGGTGCCTGGAGCACAAAGTGACAGGTGCAAGTGTATGTGTGAGTGAGTGAGTGTGTGAGTTATTGTGAGTGTTGTGTGTCTGAGAGCGTGTGTGTGTGTGTGTGTGTGTGTGTGTGTGTGTGTGTGTGTGTGTGTGTGTGTGTGTGTGTGTGAAAAATGAAGGAGTCAGAGTATAACGGTTGGAGAGGCCGAAGAGCACAGGGTGTTCTTCAGTCTTCTTGTCCTGGCTTGGAGACTCCTTAGTCTCCTCCCTGATGGTAGCAGACTAAAGAAGCTCTGAGTCGGGTGGGTAGGGTCACGGGCAATGTATATACAATGTAGACATAAGCATAGCTGCTCAGTTACTATCTTTTCCAGAATCTTAGAGATAAAGGGGAGGTTTGATATTGGCCTGTAATTGGACAGCTGACAGGGGTCGAGGTCAGGTTTCTTAATTATTGGTTTGATAACTGCTAATTTAAAAGATTTTGGAACATAACCAATGCTGAGTGAGGAATTAATTATTCTCAACAGGGGTTCTGTTATTACTGGTACTATCTGTTTAAGAAAATGTGTCGGTATAGGATCTATACCGACACATTTTCTTATGTATAGGAAATATGAATTATATGAAATATGAAACCGGTATAGGTTGATGAATTTGCTGAAGAGATGAGTGAAATTAATTCATTCTCTTCAAGGGGAGTAAAGTATTCTAGGTTCCGATCTGACATGGCATAACATCTGCATCAATTACATTGTTCGGTTTCATTGCCTCAATTTTATGCCTGATATTTACAATTTTATTATTAAAAATGTTCATGAAGTCCTCACTATTGCATGATGTTGTTGTGGAGATTTCTGTAGTGGTCTTATTTCTAGTTAATTTGGCTACGGTATTAAATAAAAATCTAGGATTATGTTTATTTTCTTCTATAAGAGTGGAGCGATACGTTGATCTAGCTACACAAAGAGCTTTCCTATAGTTCAGGATGCTCTCTTTCCATGCTATTTGAAATACCAATAATTTAGTTTGACGCCATTTACGCTCTAATTTCTGAGCGGTCTGTTTTAAAGTGCGCGTGTGATCGTTATACCAGGGAGCGAGTTTCTTATCTCTAATAATTTTTCTTTTAACTGGAGCTACATTATCTAAGGTACAACGAAGTGTCGACTCTAAATATTCAGTCGCCTGATCGAGTTCTGTGGGGTCAGATGGTGATCTAATCGAAGTTGGTAACTCTGGGAGATTACCGATAAAACTCTAACTGTGTGGTAGTTGATGTGAATGTACGTTTAATCAGAGGTGGAAAGAGTAATAAAATTTTGTACTCAAGTACAAGTACTGTTACTTCAGTGAAATTTTACTTAAGTACAAGTAAAGTTACAATTATAAAAATCTACTCAAGTAAAAGTAAAAAGTAGCTCATTAAAAAATTTACTCAAAGTAAAAGTTACCGAGTTACTTTTTTTATTTTTTTTAACAGCGGGGGTGGGGGTGGGGGGTGGGGGGTGGGGGGGGGGGTGTGGGATGAGACATTCTAGCGTAGTTCAAAAAAGATGAGCAGATATAAATCTCAAACTAGTTGTTTTTAACTGAAGGAACACCTTTGCATAATAAAACTGTTGTCTTTCTTGTGCTTGAAAATCAAAGTGGTCACTTAAATATGGTGTTACGTCCCAGTCTAGGGCCAAAGAGCAAAAGAATGGTTCAGGGTTCTATTTTAAACTGTATGGAAATGGTGGCATATGGCAGAAAGAACTAGATCCAATCATTAACTGATGAAATAATGAGGTTTGTATACACACACACACACACACACACACACACACACACACACACACACACACACCAGGAGGAGGATCAGAGTCAGTATGGACCCAGGCCAAAATAATAAACAAAATGGTATTTATATTTAGTAGCTAGATTACCTGCAAAAAAAAATAAAAACACAAACAAAAATACAGGTACCTTCCCGGACTCCCTAAACCAAAAACAGTGAAATTATCTACAAATATATACAAAGACCAACCAAACCAAAGGGACAAAGCAATAATCAAAGTCAATGGGAGGCAAAAAGTCAAAACCAGAATACACAACCAAATATCAAAACGCCAAAATCACAACCTCTTTCATCTTTCCCGCATTTCTCTCCGGTTTATATATGGTCGCGCTAGTCGATGACGTCACTCAGGGCGGAAGCGACCGTGTGGAAGGTCAGGAAGATGCCGATGTCAGAAAACCTGGAGTGGAGTCTGGAGCGGCGTGCGACCAGGACATGATACACACACGCGAGCGCAACGGAGCATTTATACAAAGCATAATATTTGTATTATTTTATCATTTTCATTCATTTATTTTTTACTCAGTAGCGAATATGATTTAAAATGTAGCGAATTACAATACTTCAAACAAAACGTACTTAAGTAAAAATAAATTACAGATTTTTAAAACTACTTTAAAAAGTAGAAATACACAAAAAAGCTACTCAATTACAGTAACGCGAGTAAATGTAATTCGTTACTTTCCACCTCTGCATTTAATACAGTAGCGCGGCGCTGTGCATACATTATCTCTGTGACACACTTGAATTGATAACTTCAGGCAGTGGAAATGTGAATAATCTGAAGAATATTATTAAATCTAAAGTGTGACCTGCTTTATGAGTGGGTCCTACTACACACTGATTTACGCCTACTGAGTCCTGTATGGACATAAATGCTGTTCTCAGAGAGTTTTCTGGATTCTCAAAATGAATATTAAAATCTCAAGCAATTAACACTTTGTCTACAGAAACGACTAGGTTTGAGAGGAAATCTGCAAATTCACAAGGAATTCAGAATACGGCCCTGGAGGTCTGTAAATGATGATTAGTGGAATCAACTGAGCTAACTTAATATACTTAAGTACACTTATGTTACTACACTGTAAAAAATCCAACTTGCAAAAAGTTAGGTGGACACATTTTTGAGCAGTGTTGAAATTACTTATAAAATCTATTTTACTGGATTTTACTACTATTTTGTCCAAAAAATATAAACAATCAAGTTGAGTAAAGTTAATATTTTGATTTCTTTATTCAATGGTTTCACATCCTGCACTGTAAAAAATAAAAAGTTGACTTAACTTAAAAAGTTAAACCAACCGGTTGCAAAGCAATTTTTAGTTCACTCAACTGAGACTATGAGCTATACTACAGGAAATGAGAGCAGCACCTTCACGAGTGGGATGGACACCGTCCCGCCCTAACAGGCCAGATTTGCCGTCGAAGGCCTTCCAATTATCTACTGTATGTAACCCACATTATTTTCGGGGCACCACCTGGACATCCAGCAATTCAGCGACCATAACTTGCTGTAAGCTATGTCGCCACGTCTCATTGGGATGGGACCAGAGCATATTACTTCTTCGGACATCGCCTTCGCTAATTTAAACACCTCTGTAAACTTACTCTTACTAACCTCTGACTGACGAAGGCATATATCGTTAGCTCCAGCATGTACCACTATCTTAGAGAACCTATGCTGTCCTAGAGCCCTAAGATTTCCTGCTCTGTCCGGTGCTCTGGCTCCCGGGATACACCTAACCACTGCCGCTGGTGCCCCTAAAGGTCTAGCTAATTTCACATCCCTCATTATAGAGTCTCCTATAACCAGAGCTCTTTCAGGTTTCTCAGCAGGTGCAGCACTGAGGAGAGCAAACCTGTTGGACACGTGAAGCGCAGAGGAGGTGTGGGCTAGCCTTAGCGTTAGCTTTGGCTGAACGAATATGCCCGCAAAGTCGTCAACCACTCGCCCTGCTGTGAGGGCTCTAATGCCGGAGTCGGGGGCTGGTTATCTCCACATGCGGCACCCAGACTGTAACGCTGCTCTCGCGCTCTCTAACCCTCTCTAAAGTCTACGTAAACTGTGTGCTGTACGTGCGGAGGTGTGTGTAGTGCACGTATGTTCGCTCGCGCAACGGCTGGTGGTGGCGCGTGCGCGATCTCTCCCCCTTTTTTTTCTCTATCTCGCTTTCCCTCTCACAGGTGGCCCCGCCCTGATTGAGCGTGCCGTGACGTGCACCAGGATTGGCTGGCCTTGGATCTGTGCGTCCTTTTAAGCTGGCGGAT
The DNA here is from genome assembly GCA_030522415.1 of Channallabes apus. Classification (NCBI taxonomy): domain Eukaryota; kingdom Metazoa; phylum Chordata; class Actinopteri; order Siluriformes; family Clariidae; genus Channallabes; species Channallabes apus. The sequence continues at coordinate 43,801,624 of CM060108.1, forward strand.
GAAAGCCGGAAGTGTGCGACTTATGCCTAGTGTATGACTTACGTGCTCAGAAAGATTGATTGTTGGATTGTTGTTTGGTTGAGTGGTTGTGTGCTGGGTTGACTGTTGGTGTGTGAGTTATTGTGTGTTTGGAGAGAGAGACTGTGTGTCGCGCCCTGTGCTCTCTCATTTTCTTTTGTTTTATTTTCTTTTTTTTTGTTTGTAGCCATGGATGGAAGTGTTCCTCCCGCTATTGTATATAGTTTTCTTTTGTTGTAAATATTGTATATATTATTAATTCTTTTCTTTTGTTTTTGTATATAGTAGAAGGAAGCAGTAGGGGTTGCCATTTTTTGTTGTCCCCCATTTTTTCCTGTGTTTTTGTATTGATAGTTAGGTAGTTAGTTTAGTCTTTGTATTTTGATTTATATTCTTTTCTTTGGTAGTTTAGTTAGTTTGGAGGGAGGAGACAGGGGTGGGGTTTTGTTTATTGTTTTGGCCTAGGCCCAACCCTGAAGCCAAGAGCTTCCTGTATGTGTGTGCGTGTGTGTGTGTGTGTTTAAAAAAAATAAAGGCCACGCACTGAACTTTGGTTGCAAAGTTTATTTATTATTTATTATTTTCTTTGTTGTGTCCCTGGACCCTAGACCAGGGGTCGTAACACCGTGTCTGGGAGCTACCTGGAGATACGGGCTTGTTGCACGGTGCAAGTCAAACTAGGTGAGAGCATTTATTTTCATGACTTCTTGGTGGGAGACATTGGAGCATGAGTGCATATTGGGGTTGGACATTTTAGAAAGGTGGGGTTCGGTGCTCAACCTAACGGACAGGAACCTAACTGAGTAGTAACTTTGGGATAGCTAGGTTGCTAACACCTAAACCACAGCCACACGCGTTAGTAGCACACACCTGGGGGTGGAACTTCCGGGGGTCGCGCCATACAAACATCCGATACCCGACCGAGCGAGTATACTGGGCGAGCTTTTGCAGCGTAGCAGCGCAGGGTTGAATCCTACACAGACCGATACTTTGAGGTCGTTTCTTCACGTATTTTCGCGGTAGATGAGCGCGAATGCACCCATACCAATTTGGGGCAGCACATGATCGAGTACGGGAAACGCAGCTCCTGTTCACTTGCATCCGAGATGACTTCCATTAGCTAAACGGGCTGTCGCAGAACAGAAGCTACGTGAGATGGCCGACTCGGGCGTCATTGAGCCAGCGGCCAGACCGTGGTCATGCTCGTGCGTAAAAAGGACGATTCTTGGCGAATTTGTGTCAATTACCGACGGTTAAACGACGTACAGTGGAAAGACTCTTACCTGTTGCCGCGGATAGATGATGCGCTGGAACATGTCGCGGGCTCAGCTTGGTTTAGCTCGTTGGATCTGCGTAGCAGGTACTGGCAAGTAGAGCTTGCCCTGGAAGCACGACCTAAAACTGCATTTTCGATTGGGCAAGGGCTATGGCAATTCCGGCGTATGCCTTTCGGCCTATGTAACGCTCCAGCTACATTTGAATGGTTGATGGAGAAAGTGCTGGCAGATATTCCTCGCAACCGTTGTGTTGTCTACCTGGACGATTTACTGGTGCACTGCAAGGAGTTTGAGGTTGCGCTAGCTAACCTACGGGAGGTATTTCTGGCTATCCGGCGAATATATATATATATATATATAAAATTTGCGACTCAATCCCAAAAAGTGTTGCGGGTTTTTCTGGGTCACATAATTAGTGCCCAAGGGATTCCTACCGACCCAGCTAAAATTGCAGCTGTACAGAATTGGCCTGAACCGACAAATGTGTCACAGCTACGCACCTTCCTATGTTTAGCCTCTTACTACCGCCGGTTCGTGAAAAACTTTGCCACAATCGCAAGCCCGCTGCACGGGTTAACAAAAAAGAACCAGCTGTTTCGCTGGGACATTGTACTGTACATGCGCGTGCTTTTGCTCAGTTGCGTGAAGCTTTGGTCAAGTGTCCTGTTCTTGATTATCCAGATGCATCGCGCACGTTCATCCTTGACACAGACACGAGCGGTGTAGGGCTGTACTGTCTCAGGCTTCCGGTAACCAAGAGCGTGTTGTCGCTTATTTCAGCCGCGCATTGTCGAGACCCGAGAGGAATTATTGCATCACGCGGCACAAGCTGTTAGCGGTCATCACGGCTTTAAAACCTTTCTAGGCATACTTATAGGGGCAATAGTTCTTGCTGCGGACTCATCACGCTTCGCTAGTTTGGCTGCTCAGTTTTAAAGAGCCCGAGAGGCAGTTAGCGCGTTGGCTTGAGAGGCTACAAGACTACAGCTTCACTATTCAAGTGGAAAGCTGGAAAGCTAAACGCTAACACCGACGCTTTATCCCGCCGGCCATGCAGCAAAGCGCGTTGTCGGAACTGCGATAGGGTTGAGGAGCGCGTGTGCGGGGGCAACATAGACCAACCTCCAAAACCACTGAGCCGCAACATTCCTCCCGTTAAATCCTCCGGACTCCCCGGGGGTGATCAGCCGACTGAGCCGGCATGCAGCCGAGTTACTGCCTCGTCTAGGGCACCGTCCACAGTTGCTTCGCCGGTGCCACAGCTGGACAGTGATCAGCTCATTGCCGAGCAGGAGAGTGACCCGGTTCTGCATTAGGTACTAGGTTGGGTTAAAGCGGGCCTGAGACCGGATTATACCGCGATCGCTCATCTGGAGCTAGAGGTAAAGGTTCTCCAATCGCAGTTTACCCGCCTAGGGTTGCGGGAAGGTTTATTCTACCGCCGCTGGGAACGGCCATGTGGTGATGTCGAGTGTTTTCAGCTGCTGGTACCGAGGACTTTGCGGGCATGTGTGCTGGGTTTGATTCATGGGCCTGCGGGTTCGGGACACTTCGCTGTAACCAAACCTTTGCGGCGGTTGCGCGCTCGCTTCTACTGGCCGGGCTGTCATACTGATAGCGAACTCTTTGTTCACAAATTCGACTCCTGCACGGCAAAGAAGGGCCCTACCCAGCGCTTGCGAGCACCGCTGCAGGACTTTCGGGTGGGGGCACCTATGGAGCGTATGGGCGTGGACATTCTTGGCCCGTTTCCCATTTCCAATCGCGGTAACCATTATGTGCTGGTGGTCATGGATTATTTCATGAAGTGGCCGGAGGCTTTTGCTGTGCCTGGCCAGAGCGCTTCCACCACGGCTCGAGTGCTGGTGGATGAGGTGTTCAGCCGATTCGGCGCCCCGGAGCAGTTACACAGGGGCGCAGCTTCGAGGCGGAGGTGCTTGCGGCGGTGTGCGAGCACCTCGGGGTGAAAAAGACCCGCACCATGCCTCTTCATATGCAAAGTGACGTCCTCGTGGAGCGGTTTAATCGAACGCTCACCACAGAACTCGCCATGCTTACCAGCGATCGGACTGGGACGAACATTTGCCCCTCGTGCTATGGGCATACCGCACAGCAGTGCAGGAGTCATTGCAGCTAATGCCAGCTGCTTTAATGTTTGACCGTGATCTGCGCACTCCTGTGGACCTTGTGTTCGGTATGTAAACACTTGGCAGACGCCGGGTGTTAAGCAGCGCCGTGGTTATGACAATCACAGCCAGGGGCAAGACTTTGCTACAGGAGAGCAGGTACAGTATGGGTTTATTCTCCCGGAAGGAAAAGTGGGCTCTCACCCATACTTATGTCCCACTGGGTGGGACCCTGTACGGTAATCGCCCAGCTGTCTGATGTCATCTACCGGGTGTGGGTGGCGGGGCAAACGCGAGTGATTGTGCTTCACCCGAGACCATCTGGCTCCCTACCAGCCACATGCCGGCGATACATCAAATGCTGCGGAGGCCGGACCGCCTCAGGACAAGGTTCACGCTCCTCCCTCCCCCACAGAAGGACTCCGGCGTTCACAACTCCAGCGCCGACCGCCTGCACGCTTCAGAGACTGAGGTATTCGAGGTGACCGGGGACAGTCACAGCTCGGGGGGAGCGGAGCAGTGTGGCGTGGGCGGGGTGGCGGCTAGCGACCATCGTGCTTTGCGGGAGGTCTTGTAAGTGTTCACCCTGTGGGGGAAGTGTTTTTAGGTTAAGTGGCTTCGGCCATGTTAGGGTGTTAATGTATGTGTGTGCTATAACACTGAATGTGCTGCTCATGTTATACAGTGCGGAGAATAAATAAAATACTCCCAGCCATTGCATTGGGCAGCAACCAAGGTCATTCGTCTCTCCAACATCCTTTCCGGCGGTAAAACGATACAGTAGACATGATAACATACCTGAGTCGGAGATTAGTTTTTTGGAGCTCATTAGTTACTGCTTAATTAATAACTACCCAAACTTTAATTAAAGAACCATATCGTCCAGTGTTACCAAACACACTTTGTATGTTGGACAATAATGAGGGAATGAATCTGTCAACATCTATTAAAGTCATTATTTATTGCTATACTTCATTTGTTTCTGTTGTAATTTTGCCAAAACATAGACAAAGAAGAAGAAGAAGATTGACAGGATCATAAATTAGACAGTTTGTTAACAACAGTTTACTAAGATATTCATAGCTTGCTGACGTAGTCCGCCTACATGTGTCAAAGGTGTGTGTGTGTGTGTGTGTGTGTGTATTATTTGATTTTCATAACTTACTTCAGGGTGAGGCTTTGTTTTAAAATTGCACTATTTAAGAAGACAATCCTTGTCCTAAAGTGATTGGCATGTTTTTTATTTTTCTTCAGAAAAAAAAATGCCATGCATTCATATATACAGGTCCTTCTAAGAAAATTTGCATATTGTGATGAAGTTCATTATTTTCTGTAATGTACTAATAAACATTAGACTTTCATATATTTTAGATTCATTACACACAACTGAAGTAGTTCAAGCCTTTTATTGTTTTAATATTGATGATTGTGGCATACAGCTCAAACCCAAAATCCCTATCTCAAAAAATTTGCATATCATGAAAAGGTTCTCTAAACGAGCTATTAACCTAATCATCTGAATCAACTAATTAACTCTAAACACCTGCAAAAGATTCCTGAGGCTTTTAAAAACTCCCAGACTGGTTCATTACTCAAAACCGCAATCATGGGTAAGACTGCCGACCTGACTGCTGTCCAGAAGGCCATCATTGACACCCTCAAGCAAGAGGGTAAGACACAGAAAGACATTTCTGAACGAATAGGCTGTTCCCAGAGTGCTGTATCAAGGCACCTCAGTGGGAAGTCTGTGGGAAGGAAAACGTGTGGCAGAAAACGCTGCACAACGAGAAGAGGTGACCGGGCCCTGAGGAAGATTGTGGAGAAGGACCGATTCCAGACCTTGAGGGACCTGCGGAAGCAGTGGACTGAGTCTGGAGTAGAAACATCCAGAGCCACCGTGTACAGGCGTGTGCAGGAAATGGGCTACAGGTTGCAAATTTTGCATGTCATTCGGAAATCAAGGTGCCAGAGTCTGGAGGAAGACTGGGGAGAGGGAAATGCCAAAATGCCTGAAGTCCAGTGTCAAGTACCCACAGTCAGTGATGGTCTGGGGTGCCATGTCAGCTGCTGGTGTTGGTCCAGTGTGTTTTATCAAGGGCAGGGTCAATGCAGCTAGCTATCAGGAGATTTTGGAGCATTTCATGCTTCCATCTGCTGAAAAGCTTTATGGAGATGAAGATTTCATTTTTCAGCACGACCTGGCACCTGCTCACAGTGCCAAAACCACTGGTAAATGGTTTACTGACCATGGTATTACTGTGCTCAATTGGCCTGCCAACTCTCCTGACCTGAACCCCCTAGAGAATCTGTGGGATATTGTGAAGAGAAAGTTGAGAGACACAAGACACAAGAATCTGCAAAAGGATTCCCGACCAAGTATTGAGTGCAGAACTGAACATAATTATTTGAAGGTTGACTTTTTTTGTATTAAAAACACTTTTCTTTTATTGGTCGGATGAAATATGCTAATTTTTTGAGATAGGGATTTTGGGTTTTCATGAGCTGTATGCCACAATCATCAATATTAAAACAATAAAAGGCTTGAACTACTTCAGTTGTGTGTAATGAATCTAAAATATATGAAAGTCTAATGTTTATCAGTACATTACAGAAAATAATGAACTTCATCACAATATGCTAATTTTTTTAGAAGGACCTGTACAAGAAGTGACTAAAGAAGACAAACACGTGCAATTTGCAAAATAAAGTGTTTTACTTTTGAAAGCTTGGAAAATCGCAGGCAAAAAAAAAACATCTGACGTTCAGACACTGCCTGCTGAGGAATCCGAATAATGTAAACTGTCGTAGATAATTACCTTCAACTGTCTCACAATAGCTTCAGCTTCCTGAGGCTTTCACCTGCAACACACACACACACACACACACGCGCACTTCTCAGCCAGTCGGCTTAATCTCTGTCAGACTTAACAAACACACCAAGGCTGTGCGTGCGAGGCGGCTGATAAAGATTTTTGATGTTTAAGATGTTTTCATTGGAGATTGCATCTTTTTGAGCCGAGCGTTAAGATAAGCAACCTCTTACGCAGACACCAGAGCAGCGACATGACTTGAAGTCTCGAACAAGAGCATGCGTGGAATCCTGAACAAATTCCTGTCATACCTATTTATTATTTTGACTATTTCTTTTATGTTTTTTAACCACAAACCACTTCATTCAGTAATACATTTCTGTCAGTGTAGTTCAACATGCAAATAAGTATAGGCATTAGGATTTCTAATCTCTCTCTTTTATTTTAAACAATTTTCCAGAGCTATTATAAACTTGACATACTGGTGCCTCTTACAGTGGAAAAAGCCCAGAGGGTTGTTTTTGCCACCTTAAATGTCGACTTCAAGAAATAATATAAGGCCCAAAGTATTTCCATATCCAGACTTTGTAGCGTATTATTTTAGGCTCGTTAACGTTCCACAGGTGTTGAGCCAAAAAAAAGGTAGAATACTAATTAATGTAAAACATTTCATCCTTTGTCCAATATAGTTGTCTTGCTTTATATTTCCTAACTAGCAAGTCCTCGAAAAACCTTAATTGTGAGGTAAACATTACCACGGTAATTTACAGTACATTTGCAGTAATTACAACTTTGGGTGACTTTCCAACTAACTTAATGAAATTCTTCATTTGTTGTACATTTTATATGTTTAGGCAATGTTTATAGAATTTGTCTCCAATGTGAGTGTTTTGTAATCTCAAACCACTTTGTAAATTTTTAATTCTTGAGGACAGAGCAGTCGACACTTTGCAGTTTCACTTTTAAAGAGATAAAAGACAGGCTGGTGAGGGAACAACTGTTTTTATGTAAGCAGTAGCAGGAACTAACTTGTCTCATAGACAATTGAATGAGATATAAATATAAACACAATTGAAAAACAGCATGCCATTCTGTCAAGACCAGTATCAGGATCAAACCACCCAACTCACATTCAACAGAGCGGTCTACACACATGGCCACCAAGGCCTACCATTACAGAATCATACTCAAATTTTGCAAATTGAGCCCCAAATGAAGAAAATCATGGCCATGTTTGGAAGGTTGTGCTCTTCCCTTACCATATTGAAATCTGTGAAATTTACTTGTGTCTTTTTTAATACAAATGTTTCACTTTTTACTGTGTGTATGTGTGTGGATGGATTGGCACCCATTCCAGGGAATCGAACCCGGACCCTGGAGGTGCAAGGGGACAGTGCTAACCACTACACCACCATGCCGCCTATTATTATTATTATTATTATTATTATTATTATTATTATAGCAAGTTGAACAAGAATTAAGACATTTGCTCTTAATCCATATTTCATAACAGTAAATTAATTGTGCATGAAGTTTCTTACCTAATGTGCTAAAAAAAAATTTGGGGATGATTTTATTCTTAGATTAACACAATGAAATGACTAGCATGAGTCAAATGCTTTATGCAAATGAGCAAGCTACACACCTTTTGGGCTAAACACTGTGGAACTTTAACAATCCTACAATACCAACGTGCAAGTCTGGATTTGTATTTGCGCACTGTGTCATTACGTCATGGCTCCAGACGGTTGTGTTTTTCAGCACCACCTCAACTAATACAACATATGAAAGGCTTAATAAAATAATTTGCTGAGTTGAATTATGTACAAAAGCCAGGAAAATGTTAAACTAAGCGGTACATGATTTCCGAAACAGACCTTAGCACTCTGGAGCTGCCAAGTTTCCCTGAATAATCTCTTTACGCAACTCTTTTTTTCCGTATTGCAAACGTTTATACGACTGCAAATCTTTTGTGAAAGCATTGACGTTTGAAAGTTTGTCAACTGTATGAAAGTAGAGCTACTTCTATTTTGGTGCTGATGTCTTCTCACCTTTGGAAATGGGAGAGGAATGCCTTAATCTGGTGAATTGAATGCACTTCAGCAGAAAAGCTTCTTTAGAAGTAATGAATGCCAAGGAGTCCATAGCATTGTGTTCTAAATACTGCTGATTGTGTCTTTGTTAGAGGAGGGTGTGGCTTTTCATGTAGACATTGTGTTCATGACAAACATTATCAGATTAAATCCAGACAGACAACATACAGCTTGACTTTCGAGACTGAAACTATTTGACGGCGTTCATAAAAATCACTTCGACACACCTGATGGCGTGCCTCACAATGAATGGAACAATTAGGAATTTGTAAATAATACTCAACTGACAGCTCGTATTTAAAAGCTACAAATGCTTGTGATAACATTCTTAGCTAACTGACATGACATGAACATGTTTTATTATACATATATTTTGTATTCATGTATACAGTATACTATATTAAAAAAAATTCATCTTTGGCATAATAACGGGATTCAGTTATAGAAATGGGCACAAATGTTTCCTGTAAACAGGCTGCAAAGTGACTAAAAATGCTATTTTAAAATGGGTTGTTTACACAACATGAGCAGCAACTTCATTTCCCCTCTCGTCTGTTCCAACCACTCAGCATCTGCAGTATACTAATCACCGGCCTGATCATCCGTCATCATCTGCACCTGTTTATCACTAGTTCATGCCCTTGAGATATATAGTTTTAATGCTTGAATGATTCATAGGTCACTGTGTGGCTTAGCAAACACACACACTAAAAAACATGCCTCTGAAAACTGTTCAGGTACAGGGACTGGACTGAAAATGAGAGCAAAAATAAAAGCTTTCCTTCAGAAAGCCTGTGGACCTAATCCTCAAGATTACATTAAAAATACAAGAAAGTCTGTCTCTTTGGAGCTCTTCACATACTGTATTTAAAAGTAAGATCGGAACTGTACAAGTGGCAATAACTCACAGCTGGATTACTGTAATGTGCAAGTGTCATTGGTGAATGATTGTTTCCACTCACTGACTGTTCAGGGGAATAATTACAGTGGGCTGCTAGCCACCTCAGCTGGGACCTTCATTCACATATGAATGGCCTACTTTAAAATATTAGCAGCACTGCAAAAAAATTATTTAACTACTGAGCTACTACTTTCCTTTATGTATAAAAGGCGGCCTTAACACAGAACCTTGTGGAATACCAGGTTTGAGGAAGGTAGTAACTCAATTGTTAAATGTTTGTCCTACTAATTGGACGGTTCTGTGTTTGAATCAGTCCTGCCAAACTTACTCCAAATCTCAAATGCTGTCATAGCCATAGTAAATTATTATTCACTTTAAATCAAATTGTCAGCCAAATTAATTTTTTAGATTGTAAAGATAATGTCTTCAAAACAGGTAGGTTTACCAATGTCATTTGCACTGTATTTGACAGAGAATGACATGTAGGACGTAAATAAAGAATTAAATGAGATTTTGACTTGTGAAGTCAGATATGAAGATCATGCGTGTGCTGATGCATTTACAACATATTTAGTAGCTGTCTGGTCAAGGTCACAGTAGTGTAAATCAGTAAAACAACAATATGAACTAAGTGAGTTGAATTTGGAAACAAACAAATAAATGAATGAATGAATGAATGAAAGTCTCATGCATATCTCTAGTTGATACCTGTTATGAAGTTCATTGCTTTATCTGAGGTTTAGGAACAATTTTTTCCCATATTTGTCGCTGCAGATATATGTCCTTTGCACTTAACAGATACACCAAAATTCGTATATGGGATTTGTAAATACTAGCAATGCAGTAGACAAAGCAATTTAATGAAAACCTGAGTGTTTAAAGCAATACCTTATGCCTTATTACTTACTTACTTACTTACTTACTTACTTACTGTGTAACCCAGTTAATTTGTTGTTTTATACTTGAATGTCTGGACATGTTGCACAAGAATGAATTCTCTGGAAGCCTGTAGTCATCAAATTGATGATGTATCTTGAAATGTTTATTCACTTTCAAGACATCTTTACCAAACTATTCATTTAAATTTGACTTTAGTTTGTTTGTGGATTCTAAGGAATTCTAAGGACTTTAGTTTGTTTGTGGATTCTAAGCGGTATCTGTTAAACTCGCTGTCTATCACATTTCGTGTATCATGAGCCAAAATTATGAATTGGTTTCGTTTTGCAGGTATTTTAGCTTAAGGTGATGAGTACCATATGGATCTTGATAAAAGAATAGGATGAGTAAGGTCTTGAGATAAGAGCTACATATGGAACAGAGCAGAAGCATGTGTGCTAAGTTCCTGTGTCTGGCAAGTGAGGGAAAACCATACTGTTTTTGGAAAACAAGGACTAAAACACGCTTCCATGACTCACCCTATCATCCTGAGGGATGTATTTTAGCTGCCTTTTATACATTGTAAGTCCTCCATAGTTCATATGAAGGTTACAGTGTCACAGCAGATGCCTTGAAAGATTTTCAGACAAAAGTAATTCACATGTCTGTCTCCAATACAGTCATTTCACTAATTCATGGCTGGCTATGACATGCCATTTCCAAAGTATTATTAGCACAAATGTTCCAGCTTATAAATGGGACCTGGCTGTGTATGTAACACTAGACAGCAGTTTTCCCAGCTAAAATGAAAGATTTATACTATAGTTGGAACACAAGCATGATCCTAATATCTCTTAGGAATTTCTGAATAAAAACAGTCAGGCCTGTAAAGGTAAAAAGTAGAATGAGGTTCAAGGTAGAATGAATGGGAAACAGACTCTTATAATACTAATATCCTGTAGTGTCTGGTGTATCCAAGGAATGACGTATGTAATAACAAGTAAACGGACATACAGTACCACTGAGTTAACCTCAAATTCCCTGGGAAATTAGTTTAAACATTCTTAGAACTAGCGTGTATATACCAATTTGCTTATCTTTATTGTTCGGTTATTGTCACATAAAGAGGGTGGGGTAGGTGATAGTGCAAGTGATGAATAAACTTCTGAAACAATCCAGTTATTTAGGTTATTTTAGGTCGCACATTTTATCAGTTAAAATTTGTGCCCAAAAATATTACACTCTACTGAAACTAATAAACATTTATTTTTGCTCTTACAAAATTGACATACCAATATCATTGATCCATTTCAACAGTCGCATAGTGTTATTACAGTTGTAATACATTAGTGGCCCTTTTTTTTTTCTTTCTTTTTTGCTGTAGAAGAGACTCTGTTGTCTGCAGAGACTGTGCAAAATGAATGCTGAATCAGTGAGTTGGTTTTAATTGAGTCCAGGCCAAGCACTGAGTGCTATCTTGCAAGTCTCTAGCAATTTAACTGAACTTGCCCAGAGAATGGGTTTGTTTGTCATAATATTAGAACCTTCTGGTGTTCTGTTAATGCATTTTATTGCTTTTAAATCTTCATAAACAAAACTTCTCTGTCTGATGCAGAGATCTGGTCTGAACCAAATCTCGTCATCCAACTGACTTGCAGTAAAACTCTGATTTTGCATTATCAGTCATTGCCAACTTACTGCTAGACCTTTACACACTAACACTCCGCCTGACCATTCCGTGCCACTGGGAGAAGAGGGTTTGAGAAGAGAGATGGGAATGATTGATCCCCATTCTATGCTTTAAAACCGTCACTTATCGCATGCAGCTGACGCAATGCCGCCCCCATTCAACTTGCGCGAGATCTGCTTGCTTTTCTTCCCTGTCATGCGACCAAAATCATGCCCTTAATCTGGCCCACCGCTGCAGCTCCGCTCGCGTGGCAGGATCCACACTACACCTCTCCTTCCCTCTCTCCCTCCCTTTCTCCCTCTTGTTTTTTTTTTTCTGTCTAAACTTGAAAGAAGAGCTAAACAAGCTACTCACGCATGAGGTTTGCACGAGATCTAGAGCCCTCTGGCTTGCCCTACTCCCTCCCTCCTTTTCTGCAGTGACGGCCTGCGCCCACATCATACTGGCTAATGGAGATACATGCTTCTTTTGATTTTTTTTTTTTTTTTTGCAGCATTACAAAAGAGAAAACTTGGCTGCCTTCCCTGATATAAGTATAATTAACTGCAGTAATGCAACAACAAATGCAGTCCTGCAGGAAAACACGATAGAGATTTAGCAGATTGTATGCTAAATTAATATTGACATCTTTAAACCTTCTCTTTCTTCTTGAAACAGGAAGCTGGAAAAATCTGTGATTGAGACGATCTGAGACTTATTTTTTTTATGTCAAATGTTTAATAATGTTCAACATCTCTGAGCAATCACTTTCCTCAACCCATAGTGGTATACAAAATCTGTTAAACAAGTAGTGACAGGTAAGGATCCAGTAGTGACTATCAAAGTTTATTGGGACTGGAGAGCTGTAAATCTGCAGCTGTCAGTGGATTGATTGTCTAATCATAGCTTTTCACTTCAGAGTGTGTGCTAATCATTTACTGTCTGACTGCTATTTTCAGGCTGGTTTTACAGGCCTTTCGTGATGGAGAACACTTGTTTGGTTAATACGTGTTCAGGGAATTGAGGACAAGTAGATTGAACAGAGCCAACTGTAACTGTTAAACATCATAATTTGGCATTCTACTTTTTATAAGCCAGAGTTCTACTGAATGAGCATTCCCATTTCATATTCAATGTTTGAAATGGAGCAACATGGCATGATCATGAGATTTACAAATTCCCAGTGGACACTTTCAAAATCTAAGATTTGCCATACTGCTCATTCTACACAACTGTAATCCCTTTGCGATCGGTGGTTTTGTGGATGCAGCGGTGTGCACCCTTCATGAACTGTCACACGGAGAGATCCCAGACAAAAGCAGTCTGATCCCCCAATTCTACTTTCTCATGAAAATAAACATGTGAGCTGTCTATCATGTGACTGTGTCAAGATGGAGCCTGAGAGTCTGGCTGCAGTGGATTTGTATAGACACAATCCATAAAAAAAAAGAGAAAAGATAAATGCAGAGGGTTGTTTGGGAAAATGCCGTCACCAAGGGTAGTCTGTTTTTCTTTGTTTGTTTGTTATTTGGTTGTTTTTTAAATCCGCTAGTAAAGACTAGGAGATGACGTCGCCAAGACATGCCTTACGGCACAGCTAAAGACATTTGAAAGCTCTATTTACCCTCTTCAACATACATGAACTTATAGATACCTTGCAGTGTTTACTTTTACTTTAATGAGGTAAAAAGAGAGGCCATCCAGGTGCTACCATTCCTTCTAAGGGAATTCAATTCAATTCAGTTTTATTTGTATAGCGCTTTTAACAATTGACATTGTCTCAAAACAGCTTTACACAATCAAAAGAATTATTTAAGTTTGTATGGAATGTGAATGTGTATGAATAAAATGTTCAGATATTCCCTGGCGAGCAAGCCCGAGGGCGACAGTGGCAAGGAAAAACTCCCTGAGATGGTAATAGGAAGAAACCTTGAGAGGAACCAGACTCGACAGGGAACCCATCCTCATCTGGGTGAAACAGATAGCAGGAAATGATCTGCATTTATACAGTGTTAAGTGTTAGGTTCAGCTATAATAGTTGATGTTAATTGGTGTTATAATAATTGATGTTAAAATGGAGTCCAGGTTGTTATTGGAGACTCAGATAGACTTGTAGAAAGTTCCAGTCCTGAACTATCGAATTGTCAAGTCCTCGGAGAAACAGCTGACAACACCAGTCGAGGCCAGAACCATCTTCTAAGTAGATAGAATCATCCCCAGACACCAGACGCATCCTAAAGAGACACACAGGGCATCCATGCGACGAGACCTCCAACCAGAAACCGGGCACCAGGATGGATCAGACAGGTCCGGAGGGCAGAGGGAGTCTGGATCACTGGCAGCTCAGGAACCACATGTGTAGCTCGACAGAGAGAGAGAGAGAAAGAGTGAAAGGGGGAGACAGGGGGAGAGAGGAAAGAGAAAGAGGGGGAGGAAGAGAAGAGGAGGAGAGATGGCAGTTAGGTATGGTCACAGTCACAATGTATAATGTGAATGTATATTTACTGTAGAGTGCAAGCAGGGACTCCGGCAGGACTAACTATGACAGCATAACTAAAAGGGAGAGCCAGAAGGAAACACAAACATGAGGGCTCCCTGAGATGTAAAGCAAACAATCACCTCACCGTCAAATCCCAATTCATACTATTTAGAAGTAGTATCAGGTACAGGTGGTGGTACTGGACAGAGCCTGGGCATTTACAGGACCAGGAACCCATTATGGAATTAGGGGTGATGATCCAGGTTCCTGACTCCACTTCACAGGTCTCCTATATGATAGATTATGCTCATGTCTAGTCAAAGGTGTACAGATCAGGCTTTGGTGTATTTTGGATCTAACCAGAGCTAAATTCTAACCAGACCTGAAATAAGTCTGACTAAAGATGTGGCAATGGGCAAGGGAGGTGTATTGGCACATGGTGTTTCAAAGACACCCTTTCTTTTTCTAGTATATCTCCTGAATGGAAATAGTGAATGATGTCATGCATTACAACAGTGTCTGGTCTGAAATTATTTATTTTGTAAGTTCATGTGCAAGAATCATAGAAAATTAGTTGATGTCTAAAACCCATGCCATTTGCAAATTGCCTGTTTCCATTCAAATTACTGTATGGATGGAAGCCCCGGGGTTTCTTGGACATCATCTGCAAACATTGAGAAAAAGGAGCTTATAGGAAAGAGAAACAAAATTTAGTGGTTCCAGTCCTGAAAGCCAAACGCCAAGCGTTTGAAAGCAGAGCGTAAGCAGAGCATTGTTTCATTTACAAACAGAGTTTTACAAAGTTGCTTCTACCTGGTCTACCTTCTGTAGATTTTGCATAGCGGGGTTGGAGCAATGTAGCTCTTCAGGAATCTTAGAATATCTATTGTAGATGAGTCCAATGCTGCATACTGTAGTAAAACCTAGGATTTATGGCTCTTTACGTCCCTAGCTGCTGGTTCTTTAATTCTGAGCTCTCATTGATCTGTGGAGGGCAAAAAAATTCTTGATCCTGTCATGAACCTATAATTTGTCCAAGTTCTTTTTGTTTAATGACAGTCAACTGTCATTAAAGCTGTCGTACCAAGACCACGCAATAGGTGTTTATCTCAAATGGAAATACACACAACAGGAGCACACATCATGCAGTGAGTAATGCGGAGTGTGCCAATGCTTTGTGGCCTCTAGGACTACCACAACAGTCACACACTATTACAAACGGAGCTGTTGTTTTAGCCTCTAAATTTGAAGGTTAAGATCAAAATCAGGGGTTGAGAAGATGTTTTTGTTTATTTACCTGATGCTCGCAGATTTGGGCATGTTTGAAAATGTTTGACGTGAGACAAAATAGCTGGGTAGCTAACTTGTAAATAAGCACACCTTTACAAATATTTTGTACCTTAAACCGTGGTTTTTGATGTCATTGTTGGAACTTGCAGCAGGGTTCAACCTATGCCCAAGGCACCTTACCTTCCTTAGTTACAAGATTCATCCACAATCATGGTTTGTGATGAATATTGTGAGAGTCATATTAAAGAAACCAATCTTTTAGAATTTGTTATATTCTATAGACCATAGGCACACCATGAACAGGTAGGTAATCTACGGGAAATGATATCAAATTCCTAGTTTTGTCAAACTATTGTGAATCTAATCCAGTGCATTCGAAAAATGAAAAATTTCAAAAACAAAGTTACAGCAAAATAAAAGTCCTTGCTGATAAGCTAAGCCAGATAAGTGAAATGAATTTGAAATTTGTAATTTGTTTTGCCCTAGTGTTTCACATTACAATATTTAAGTAGTAGGCCGTCGCCTTGCACCTCCAGGGTCTGGGCTCGATTCCCGGCCAGGCTTGATTCCCGTCTCTGTGTGCATGGAGTTTGCATGTTCTCCTCGTGCTTGGTGGGTTTCCTCCGGGTACTCCGGTTTCCTCCCACAGTCCAAAGTTATGCAGGTTAGGCTAATTTCCGTTCCTAAATTGCCCGTAGTGGGTGATTGGGTGTGTGAGTGTGTGTATGTGTGTGTGCCCTGCGATGGATTGGCACCCTGTCCAGGGTGTACCCCGCCTAGTGCCCGAAGTCTCCTGGGATAGGCTCCAGGTCCCCCGCGACCCTGAACACAGGATTAAGCGGTATAGAAAATGAATGAATGAAGTAGTAGGCCAGGTGTAGCTCAGTGGTTAAGGCGTTGGACTACGGTTTGGAAGATCCCAGGTTCAAACCCCACAACCACCAAGTTGCCACTGTTGGGCCCTTGAGCAAGGCCCTTAAACCTCAACTGCTCAGATGTATAATGAGATAAAAACGTAAGTCGCTCTGGATAAGAGCATCTGCCAAATGCCTAAATGTAAATGTAAGTTAAGGTGCAGACTTTGGAAACAAATGCAGAATAAATAAAAAGAGTAAGAAATAAAAAAAAAAAAACAACAACAGGGTGAATAGACACAAAAAGCAATAGTGGAAGATCTAGCTCCGATGCTTTGATAACTACTTAATCCAGTTAACAAAAATCTAATTGTTTCCCACAGCTCATTGGAGATCAGTTCCAGAATTCCAGCTACTCTTGCCTCCTCTTTTCCCACAAGTTAGATGTAGTGAAACAGCAAAACCACACACATAAAAAAAAAAAAAAAAAAGATCCCTGAAACTTTGTACCAACTTGCTGCTGTGTGTAACTTTAATTAATCTCTACTGAAGATTCTGGTGTACCGATGAACCTGTTGCATGGACCAGACAGTAATCTGATGATTCCTCTGTTTGTTGTGGTAACATTCAGGTGAACCAATCAGGACACGGCAGTAAATCCATAGACAGAGAGAGACACGCATAGAACACAATGTTTCTCGTCACCTCTAGATGAACTTGGCCCACATTGCTACTCTAATTGACATTCGTGATGCATTTTTTTTTTTTGGTTTCTACATGCACTGACAGATTGTTTACCGCAGGCCCTAGGTGAGAAGACGCACAGCCAAAATAGAAACTTCTCAAAGCTGTCGGCACGCACCGACCTGCTCCAAACCAAAATTACCCTGGCTATTTATGGCACCTGAATTTATTTTTCTGCAGAGTTGAAAGGTTCATTTTTAGAGGGAGCGAAAAAGAGAGAGAGAGTCGAAAAAAAAAAAAGTCAAAGCTAGTTAGAGACATTTGCATGCAGATTGATTTATTTGAATGACAACAGAAAGTAATTGTCAGGTTTAAGTGCTTTATCTGATTGTATCATTCTTCCACTACTGCACGCAGGATAACTGCTCCTAACCATGATGAGGTCTTCTGTTGTTTGGTCGTATCCTTGTGGTCTGGAAGCAGAGCAGTTACCAGCGAACAGCTTCCCTCAGACATGAACGTTGAGCGTTGCTGGGTTTGTACTTGTTTGCATACAGTTGTTGGGATGCTATTGTTGTGACACTTGATGGGTTGATGATAGATTATTTTACTCTGTACTGTGTCCATGTCAGGTTTTTATCAGGTTATGACATGCGGCTTATTTGTAAATAATCGGATAGATGAATCTAATGCAAAGCAGAGCACCGGTCGTCTGTTGAGAAGCACGATCACCAAACATTTAGATTATTTGAGTGGTTTTTTTTATCATGGTTTTCAGGCTCATTATTGTATCTATTTGTAGTATTTTAAAGGTGATACCTTGGGCAGGAGAGTGTAAAATGCACTTTCATCTTTATTTTTCCATTTTTCAGAAAAAGTGAAAATTACTGCTTTTTTTTACTGTATTTAACACCTACATACTGCAACAGGAAAAAGAAAAAGAAAATAGCAGAATGCAAACTGATAACAGTTTGTTCACTAACAGGCTGGACCAATACTCAAACCCAAGTCTCACGTTTGTGGTAGTAGGCATTAGTGTTGGGAACCATTTAGATTTGTTGAGCCTTAAGGAAAATTTTCTGCCTATCCAGCGCCCTATTAACCTCCCTAGGCCTTTGGTTAGTTTTAATCCCAATTACATCGGATTATAATCCTCAGTGGTAGTGGGAGTGCAAAGGCTAGATGGGAAACAAGTTCATCTTGTACATCCCATGTAGAAATGACACAGAATACCATTGTCAATCATGTAAACACTTCTCGAGTAATAGGATAGAAATGAATGGAAACGTTGGTGAAATTCAATGACATGTGTGTAGGTGTTGGAAGGTGTGTGTCTCTATACATGTCTTCATAATGACAGGAACAAGTAAGAAACATGACCTACTGGAAACGTCCCAGGGATAGTCCCCTTTAAGCAAACGTGTAGAAACCTTGAATGCTCCAATAACTCAAAATTGCACTTTGATTAATAATTCACACTCAGTAGGCCTCATTTATACGTCTTTCTAGGACAAACAGTTTTAATCCAAAACATTTGATGAACAGGGTTTTCTTTGGGCATACCGAATTGAAGTAATCCATAAATGATTAAAAATGTTTGTGGAAGAGACAGTTTACATTAATTTCCACCGACGAAACTTCCTGAAAGATGAAGCTCACAAAGAGCTGAACAGATGTGTTAAACGTTACAGTAACGCAGCTAAGCCATTTCAGCACGTCAGATACAGCAGCATAGACATGCGGCAGCACTACCTATTTTTACACCTTGTTTTTGATGGATTTAAATAACTATTTCATGAACATTTATTTTATTATTATCTTTCATTTCAATTTTATTCACTTTTTGTTTGTTTGTATGTTTGTTTGTTTTATCATTTATCTTGGTCCTTATTTAAAAGTGTGGTTACGGATCACCAGAGTTTTTTTTTCACTTTCTACCTTTCAATAAACTGATTTAATTTTTGCAAATGTTATTATTAATTATTAACTGAAATTTAATTACAAATGTCTCACTGCAATCAAATATATATATATTCTTTAACAGCGGCTGTGAGAGTGGCACGACACATACAGTATAATACAGTAACAGTAAAGGAAAGTCAGAAAGACTTGTATAGTCGATGGTGCAAATCAATCTAAGATTATTAACAGAAGTGAAAAAAATATATGATGTTACTTAAGAATGAAAAACATACAAATAGGCACTTTTTACTAGTGTGTTCATGTAAGGAGTCTCTAGTGCGAGCGCTTTGTAAAAAAGTTTAGCTAATGTTCAGGAAAAAAAAGTCCTGAAAGAATTTAGGCATATATGTGTAATATGTGTGAAAGTTCCTAAAGATTTCCTTGACGTTAGGATTAGGGATCTGAGATCATCCAAAAAAGATATGAATCCAAGTGTGTAGTCGTTGTTGTGTTTGTGTTTGTGTGTGTCTATGTAGAAAAGGGGATGCCTGCATGTTATGTGATCCTGATACGATTGCATGTTATATGTTGGTGATACGTTTACCGTTTAAGAGGCGAAGCCCATATCAATCAAGACTCCGCGGATCTTCAGATAAAACCTCTTAAGTCTTTAATGCGCCAATTTCTGATAAAAATCCAGAGCATGACTGCAAGCTCTAACCTCCACACACACACTCACTCACACACACACACACTGGAGTCCCAATTACACATTTACGCACGCTAAACAAGTTCAAACATGGGGTTTAATAGTAACTGCTATTTTTGTACCCTACACTTGACAAGACGTCAGTCAAAGAAAAGAAAAGAAAAAAAGTGTTAAATAAAAACAGGTATTTATAGAGCGGGGCAAAAAGAGAAAAGTGGAATAAGGGAGCTGTGGTGTGTGTGTGTGTGTGGGGTGGGGGGTGGGGGGGGGTGTTAAAAAGGCAACAGATTATATTCTAGATGCTCGTCCACCCTTTTCGTGCAGACTCGTCTGGGATCCCCTGCAGGTGAAGGTGGCTTAGATAATATCATAGTTACTACTAACAGAACCTGTTTGGGTTAATTTAAAAAAAAAAAGGAAAGAAAGAAAAAGAAAAAAAGAAAGGGGGAGGGGGAATGCAGGCACAGCAACAAAGAGCTGCGTGCAAGCAGCACAAGGAACTCCCTTCAGGTGAGCGCGTAGAAACACAGGCTTTGCACGAACATACGTAGAAACGGCTCAGTAACACACTTCTATGAGTGACTGAGTGTGTGTGTGTGTGTGTGTGTGTGTGTGTGTGTGTGTGTGTGTGTGTGTGTGTGTGTGTGTGTGTGTGTGGCTCGTATGAAAACAAGAGTCAGTCACAGGGCATGCTTTGTTTTGTAACGGCAATTGGATTTGCGGTGATTGTTGCAATGATGATGGTAGAACATACAGTACACTATTATATGTGCATTGTGGTTTGTGTGTGTGTGTGTGTGTGTGTGTGTGTGTTCTGATGATGTTGTTGTTTCTCTCCAACAGGCTCTAGCTCGTTTCTTACACTACACCTCCTCATCCATCTCATTTATCAGCAGTATTCGTGTCAATAAGTCATTCAAAGTCCACCATCAGCATCACCTCCTCCTCCTCCTCCTTTAGGTTCTTTAAGTGAAGAACGTTCCCAAATGCGATCAAGTAACAAAAGTCCAAAAGAAAAACAATCCGTAAGGCAGACTTACTGTGCGTCGACGAAAATGGAGGGAAATGCAGAAGTGGGCACGAGGAGAGAGCGACCGCTTGCATAAACACAACGCCCTGGTGGTCCGGAGAGGACGGAGGTTTGATCAGCGACAGTCCAATCCAAACTGACAAACCAGTTTAATGATATTTATTTCCACGCCACGTGCTAAAGGCCCTGGTTTTTGTCGATTGTGTGTGTACGTGTGTGTTAATGTGGATTGTGCGTATGTTTATGCCCTTGTGTGAGTGTACCCTTCCTCTGGTACAGTTTACATACTTCAGGTTTGCATGTGTGCATGCTGCTGCTCGGTGGAGAAACTTCATCACAGATACATCCCAGATGCAGATCAATTCACTGCCATCGATGGAAGAGTTACACTTTCTCTCCATGCCGTGTTGGAGCTTTGACTTCACGGGTTCCTCTTCATGAGGGGTGTTCAAGTCAATCTGGGACTGGGTGAATGAAGATGTACAGTACGACTGATTGACATTTAAAAAGGCTTCAAGCACAGGACGGTGATGAGACTCTTAGCCGCAGAAATTATTATTTTTTTAATGTTCTAAAGAAGGTCATACTGCATGTCCTTGCATGACCGAAGTGGCTGAGAACGCGTGCGGTCTTAGCGAGGGGAACACCTGACCCTTAAAAATCAACAGTTATCTTGTCACCAACTCGTATGTCATGCCTCTGTCTTGTCTCGGTATCCAAGCACTAATGAAACATTAGGATAAGTGCATTAGTGGAGCAGCTGATTATATAGAGATATAAAGGGAGTTTTGAACATTGACTTGAACACTCCATGTAAAACTTGAGAAGAAATCAAATGTAAAAATACAATACAAATCTCACAGGCATTTATTATTAAAACTACAGGATTTATTTATTTATTTATTTTAAGAAATGCAAAGTGCAAAGTTTCACCACTGCTCTGGGTTTTGTGTTGTAAAATTACGAGACGTGAATACTGTACAGTATGCTGAGTCATTATTGCATTGCTGTTACATGGTGACACACATCAAAGTCCTGCCCAGGCTTAATGCTAAATGCCACTTTTCACAGTCTGTGTTTTGTTTGCGGAGGTGATTTCCTCATAATGACACCTTGAGTTGTTTTGCTACCGTGGCTGACTTCCAGTGCTGACCATGTGCATAGGTTTGGGTGTTGCGAAAAATGTTGTGTCTATATATATATATATATATACACTGTGAATATGGTATATACTCGTTTATCCGGAATAGTTTACATGTCCTGAGCCAGTCGCTCTGCATTCACATTCAAGATTCAAGATTCAAGATTCTTTATTTGTCACATGCATAGTTATACAAGTACAACACGCAGTGAAATGTATCCTGAACCGCTCCTACTTTGTGCAAATAACAAGAAACAAAAGAAATAATCTATAAATAGAAATTGAAAAAAAAAATCCATTAACGTACAACTGCGTCAGGACAATATAAACTACAACATACAACATAGGATATACAATATAATATATACTGTATTTATCACTGAAAATTAATTATAAAAAATCATCGCTTCTGATTTCAGTAATCAGATTGAGTAATCAAAGGTTAGAAAGCAGATCCTATGCTTTCAGTCATAAGAAAAACATCAAAAATATATATCAGACAAGAATATTAATATATTAAAATAATATCATGAATACCTTATCATCAATCCCTCCCTTTAAAAACTGTCATGTCTGTTCAAATCCCAAGTGCGTTCAGTTAGCTGTCTAACCAAAAAAAAGGTCCCACAAAAGAATATTTTGTTTTTTGTTTTGTTTTTTCAGCAAAAATGCTACTGTAACTCCGTGCCAAAAGCATCATGCAAATTTCTTTTCATCCTATTGTTTTACATAACAGTGTAGTTGTATACAGGGTGTGTGTAGGTTTTTTTACGCATCTGTACATACAAATCCCTGTTGCTGTCTAAAGCAGTGATTCATATCCACAGTTTTTTTTTTTTCCACATGACCCATATTGTGTTACAATTGCTTTTTGTCGAAGCCACCTATTACCCAGGTCTAAATATAGTCCCTGATTGTGTACGTTGGAGTACAATACATTGCCCCGCCTCCCTACAGGTAGCGGCCGCCTCTAATAAAGCAAAAAACGACGTGAGTCAATGACGTCAGGATGGAGGAGTAGGAATGCTAACAAACAAGTGATTTTAGCTTCTCCGCTGCTTTAGGGTGCTTTAGCCTCTGACACACGAGATCAGGTTCTCAGTCTATTATACTGTATGACCAACAATCAATGAAAAGGGAGTCATGTGCCTTTTTTTTACACCTCTGTACATCTCTGAGCTTTTACAACCTCATACAATATCAAGACAAACCAGATCCTCAGACCAGTTACTCCTCTCCGGGCTCGAGGTCTAGATTAAAGCTCAGACGTGCCCGCGTGTTTGCTGTCGCCCCGCCTAAATTATTATTTATTATATTATTATTATTATTATTTTACTTTTTAGTTAGTTTTATTGATGTACATACATACATTTATGAATGATTTCTGATTTCTTCAATACAGTTGCAGATATGATCGAATCTCTTATGTAAACAGTTCCGCAATTAAAACCAATGTCACTCCTGACATGACATTTACGGCATTTGATGGACACCCCTATCTAGAACGACACATATGAGAAGTTAAGGGTCTTGCTTAAGGGCCCAATCGCCCAACTTGCTGGTAATGGGGTTTGAACCTGGGACATTCAAAGCAGTAGGCTAATACCTTAACCACTGAGCTACTACCTCTACCCCTGGCGATCAGGTTGTAAACATAATATACTATTAGAAATGCCGAAAAAGCAACAGGATCTCCCAACAGAGCATACATCTATTTAAATTCTATAAAAACAAGTCAATTTAGATCATGTCAAGTAAATACCAGTCCTACTGGACAACAAGCAAATAGGGAGAGCAACAGAAATCAAGTTTTATTAACTCGTAATTCTCATGGATATACTGATGTTTATTGCAAACACCGAGTTAGATTTATACCACCAAGTGACAAGTAGACTTTGGTATGCAGTAAGGTCATGTCCAGATAGATGGCACGCAGCACCCCTCCTGGATAGAAATGCTGAAGGAAAACAATCATTACTGTGTAAAAAACACGCTGCTCTATAGTTAACTTATGATTGTTTGCAAGCAGCAAGACTTGCCTACATACTTTATGTACATGTTCGAGATTAAAAGTGACAGCCACTAGATGCCAGATCAGAGACAAAACATCCCTGTCTGTCTGGTTTCCAAGTCACTGTAGCTCATAAAACTGACAACAACATTTTATCCATTATTTGTTTTGCTGTTTTTATAATACACATATACATATAAGGCTCAGGTTGGCCAGTGTAATGACATATCCTTTTTTCAGCACAGCATGGGCAATATAATGAACTGGATTTTCTTTCATTCACCAACTATACAAACAAATAAAACTATACAAAGCAAACAATGAGAAGAAAATCACATACAAAGGCAAAAAATAGCACAAATTCACATGATCATGTTTGTTAGGGTTTCTATAACCCCCCAAAAAGAAATAAACACACACAAAATAATAATATAAAAAAACAACAATAATAAAAAAAACAAATAATAATAATATTAATAATAATAATAATAATAATAATAATAAAAGCATCCCTCAAGCACTGTCAGTAACAGGGAAACTGGTTCATTTTAATACTTTGAACTATATGTTCAAGAATAGTGCATGTAAAAAGTTTAAGAAATATGCTTCATTTTAACAAATAATTTTTTTGTCAATATTTTAGAATAGTCTTTAATCCTTAATTGGGCAAAGAACTAGTAACTGTGCCTGTGGCAGTAATACTGTAGTAACATTCATAGAAAAAAATATTCATAGAAATTAAGTATTTTTCTATTTTTGCACATTGGTAATGCTTAAGTAAATGGACCTTTTGGAATTTTATCTGTGTTATTGTTTGTTTGTTTGTTTGTTTGTTTGTTTGTTTTGTGTTAGAACCGCAAATAGCATTGTGTAAATAATCTTGAAATGTTGAAAATGAAAGTATTTTTTAAATCATTTATTTAAACATTTTTAAATGTATAAATAAAAAAAAACTATTATTGGTTGAAATAATAATAATATATAAAGCATTTAAAAGACAAATTCCCTACAAAAGTTTAAGTTTTTTTTTTTTTTTTTTTTTAAACAAAGCTGTTTGTTTAGGCATGCCTATTCTCTATTTCTGTAGCAGGTGTGTATGTTTGTGTGACATGTCTCCTAAAATATGTGTACATAACACTTGCAAAAAAGCATGTTTGACATCACGGGGAGAGAATGAAGAGAATGTCCGCCCTGTTATCTCATGTCCTTTTCACTGTTGTGACTGGAGGTTAGGTTGATATAAGCCTACAAATTCAAGTTTACTCCCTCTCTGACCTTTCTTCCTAAAGACTGGCTAATCCGGAATAGTTTACACGTCCTGAGCCAGTCGCTACATCCACTAATGTACAACTGGCCCTGCGTCAGGACAATCTAAACTACGTAAACTACATAAATATAAACATTTAGTAAAATATACAAAAAGACACAGGACAATCTCGGATCCTGTTTATCACTGACTTTTCTTCCTGATACACACCCTGCGGTTTTCATTGGCACACCTGGAATAAATTGTATTGTATTGTTGATGATAATTGCAGTATCTTGAAGTACTGTGGTTAAATATCTTAATGTTTTAATTATTGTGAGTCAAAGGAGGAAAAAAAATATAATAAACATAGATCAACGCAGACAGGCACTCAAATAAACATTCTAATTATTCTGTAAATGTAGTTTAACATGAAGTCATTTACTGAGATGCCATACACATTGTAGTAAGCGTCATGGAAAACACATGATCAGTGTGATCAATTTACTCATTTACAGACGGACAGGATTTTGTTAATTCTATTAATTCTATTAATAGGTACAAACCGGATTCCAAAAAAGTTGGGACACTAAACAAATTGTGAATAAAAACTGAATGCAATGATGTGGAGATGGCAAATGTCAATATTTTATTCAGAATAGAACATAGATGACAGATCAAAAGTTTAATCCGAGAAAATGTATCATTTTAAAGGAACAATATGTTGATTCCAAATTTCACGGTGTCAACAAATCCCAAAAAAGTTGGGACAAGTAGCAATAAGAGGCTGGAAAAAGTAAATTTGAGCATAACGAAGAGCTGGAAGACCAATTAACAGTAATTAGGTTAATTGGCCACATGATTGGGTATAAAAAGAGCTTCTCAGAGTGGCAGTGTCTCTCAGAAGCCAAGATGGGTAGAGGATCACCAATTCCCACAATGTTGCGCAGAAAGATAGTGGAGCAATATCAGAAAGGTGTTACCCAGCGAAAAATTGCAAAGACTTTGCAGTTATCATCATCAACTGTGCATAATATCATCCGAAGATTCAGAGAATCTGGAACAATCTCTGTGCGTAAGGGTCAAGGGCGTAAAACCATACTGGATGCCCGTGATCTCCGCGTCCTTAAACGACACTGCACCACAAACAGGAATGCTACTGTAAAGGAAATCACAGAATGGGCTCAGGAATACTTCCAGAAACCATCGTCAGTGAACACAATCCACCGTGCCATCCGCCGTCGCCAGCTGAAACTCTACAGTGCAAAGAAGAAGCCATTTCTAAGCAAGATCCACAAGCACAGGCGTTTTCATTGGGCCAGGGATCATTTAAAATGGAGTGTGGCAAAATGGAAGACTGTTCTGTGGTCAGACGAGTCACGATTCGAAGTTCTTGTTGGAAATGTGGGACGCCATGTCATCCGGACCAAAGAGGACAAGGACAACCCAAGTTGTTATCAACGCTCAGTTCAGAAGCCTGCATCTCTGATGGTATGGGATTGCATGAGTGCGTGTGGCATGGGCAGCTTGCATGTCTGGAAAGGCACCATCAATGCAGAAAAATATATTCAGCTTCTAGAACAACATCTAGTCATCTCTTTCAGGGAAGACCCTGCATTTTTCAACAAGATAATGCCAGACCACATTCTGCATCAATCACAACATCATGGCTGTGTAGGAGAAGGATCCGGGTACTGAAATGGCCAGTCTGCAGTCCAGATCTTTCCCCTATAGAGAACATTTGATGCATCATAAAGAGGAAGGTGCGACAAAGAAGGCGCAAGACGATTGAACAGTTAGAGGCCTGTATTAGACAAGAATGGGAGAGCATTCCTATTTCTAAACTTGAGAAACTGGTCTCCTCGGTCCCCAGACGTCTGTTGAGTGTCGTAAGAAGAAGGGGAGATGCCACAGAGTGGTGAAAATGGCCTTGTCCCAACTTTTTTGGGATTTGTTGACACCATGAAATTTGGAATCAACATATTTTTCCTTTAAAATGATACATTTTCTCGGATTAAACTTTTGATCTGTCATCTATGTTCTATTCTTTTTTTTATTGCCATCTCCACATCATTGCATTCAGTTTTTATTCACAATTTGTTTAGTGTCCCAACTTTTTTGGAATCCGGTTTGTACAATTTTAATCAGGCGGCACGGTGGTGTAGTGGTTAGCACTGTCGCCTTGCACCTCCAGGGTCTGGGTTCGATTCCCGTCTCTGTGTGCATGGAGTTTGCATATTCTCCCCGTGCTTGGTGGGTTTTCTCCGGGTACTCCGGTTTCCTCCCACAGTGCAAAGATATGCAGGTTAGGCTAATTGGCGTTCCCAAATTGCCCGTAGTGTGTGATTGAGTGTGTGTGTGCTCTGCGATGGATTGGCACCCTGTCCAGAGTGTACCCCGTCTAGTGCCCGGTGTCACGTTCTGCTATGGTGTTGGACTGTGGGCTTGGTGTTGAGACATAGATGCAGAGGGGATGCAGTGAAACAGTCTTTAATAAGAATTAAACAAACAAAAAGCAAACACGAACAAAACATGAACTAAGAGAGTTGGCTTAAAACTTGGGAGCATATTGTAACAGAACTCAAACACTTAGACATAAGACTAGGGATTACATACATTGATTCACAATACAGACATGGGATACAAACTGGACAAGACAAGACACACGAAACAGTCTAACGGACTAAACATTAGGGACTATGCATGCAAGGGATAAACAAACACAAGACAGGCTTGGCTAGGTCTACTGGCTGAGCTGCATATTAGCTGCTAAGCTAGCTCATAGCTAATCAGACTAATGGCTACACCAGCCAGTAGCCTGAGACACAAGGGAATGAACAGACAAGGTACACAGCAGACTAGGTATGAAACAGACTAAGAACTCTAAAGGTTAGTGACTAAAGATGTTAGTACCTAAACAGACTAAGAGCTAAGCAGACAATGAGACTAAACAGACACGAAGACTAGACAGACTAAGATCTAGACATGTTAGTATCACCCTCATTAGTATTGAAACAGACTACTAGCTAAACATGCAATGGGGGTTACTTACACAAAAGGCTAATTCTCCTAGAGGCTAATCCTGCTAGGAGACACAGAGACAAAGAGACATAAACTAAATCAAAGCAAATACAAACTTAGAGAGCTCCAGAAACTAAATGCCAACTATAATGAAATCAAACTAAAACAAGGAAACAAAACCCACATAACAGAAATTAATGCTCGACCCAGTTTCCCAGAACAAACAGGTATTTATAACAGTGCTAATGACCCTCCTCAGTTCAGGTGAGCATCCACGTCACCTGACCGAGGAGGCTTCTGGGAAACTGAGTCTAGGAACAAAAACTACAACTAAAAAACACTGCCCTCTAGTGGGCAACCCTCACACCCGGAGTCTCCTGGGATAGGCTCCAGGTCCCCGCGACCCTGAACACAGGATTAAGCGGTATAGAAAATGAATGAATGAATGAATTTTAATCAAAGGGCAAACCAAAAAAAAAAGGGTCCAAAATGTTGATCAATGTAGTTTAGTAGAAATACTATTACTACTATAACTACTATAACTACTATTATAACTACTACTACTAACAATCCTAAAGATTGTCACTTTTACTGTAGTTATTTAATAATGAGTTAAATGCTAAGGTCATTAGTCATAGTTCAAGTGAAAAGCTAAAGAAGATGAAAATGAAAGCACAGAAAGACAATAACAATAGTGATGAGGACCTTGCTTGTGAAAACATCTCATTTAGGCGAGGTGTGTCCTGCGTAAACGAACGTTTGCATGAGAACGTTATGTTTTGCTGATTTCAGAGGCTGTCAGCTCTCCTCCTTCATTCTACCTGTTTCTCAGCTTAATGATGCACAATAAGTATTGATTATTATTTTTGATGAATAAATGTTAGACCACAGTTGGATTCTTGCATTCGGCAGGTCGGGAAGTCTTCATGGTTTCGACAAGGAGTTTAAGCTGCCTGTAATTGGGACTCAGGGGACAAGGCGTCATACACCCGGGATGGGGTGACAATCTTTCACAAGGCACGAAAGCATATGTGTGTGTGTGTGTGTGTGTGTTATAGGGAATTTTGGATATGCCACTTATCTTAATCTGCATGTCTTTTCCACTGTAGAAGGAAACCAGAGTACCAGGAAGAAAGCCACTAAGCACAACTAAAAACCCCTTGGAGGTGTGAGTCCACCGTGCTACCAACCACACTACTGTACCATGCCACTGATTTGAATTTCTGTTCAATTAAAAAAAAAAATATATATATATATATATATATATATATATATATGTTAAAATACATATTACATATTCATGTGTATCCAGAATTAACACCAGAAATGTGAGGAAAAGCAAAATCCCAGGTTTTTGTCCTTTAAACATTTTTTTTATTGGCTGGGGTTTAAACAAGCCAGCTAACGTGTCTCTCCAGTGTGACCTCATACAAGAAGAGACCCTCCATGTCTGCTCAGTTTTATGGTTCTGTGGATGGAGTGGCTCAGTCCATTTACTTAAACACTGAAACTGTGCGTTTGAAAAAGGAGTGAGATATGAAAATGCTTTATCTGAGGGGTATTTCAGCTGCTGCATTAAAAGCTTTAAAGGTGATACACAAAAGGAAACAACACCTTCGGATTGAACAGCACTGTAGTATGAGTCGAATAAAATTAAAATGAGTAAATAATTAAATAAAATAAAAACATTCAAAAGGTGTTAAAAAAAAAATAGCAAACCGTATTACATAGGAAATGTTTGCCCTAGGATTGCACTCAACTTGATTTCCATCTCCATTGTGATCATCTTTTAACCCGAGACGAATATGATCATGGTAAGAAAAACAACAGGATCAAGTAGAGGTTAACCTGTCTGTCCCTGACCTTTGGCACTATGCAATACTTTCCAGCATGGCGGAGGTGCGTGAGAATTCGTTCCTCTCCATTTAATGCAGCATTCCACCTGCCATCAGATTACAGCCATCTGATAAACGCAACAAATCACTTTTATATAAACATCTGTACTGTGAACAGGAGCAGGGTGCATGGCGAGGACACTGTGCCCAGACGGGTTTTGAAGACACATAGTGCCCGGGGAAATGCCACACAGGTAGTTCAGTGGAGACGTGTTTGATTGACTTCTGTGCTTGATGAGCTTAATGTCTCAAATTCACAAGATGCATCAGATAACAGACACTGAACCATGATAGGTAGAGTTGCATAAAAAAAATATATATATATTTAAGGTTGTGACACATCTGTTCAAGGTGGAGTGCATAAATTCTTTTATTGAGTAAGTTATACAACTTGAACTTGTCTTTTGACCTTATTATAAAGGAGTTATAATCTAAACATCAGCGTAATCTCTCAGCTCTTCCAACGCAATGCTCCAGATATGACGTAAAACAGTCGCACGGCTCTCTTTTTTTCTCCTACTGAGGCATAACCGTCTTTGATTTTCAGACCCGATATCTGCCATGGCGTGATTATGTTGAGAGAAAAATACGGCAAGAGGAAAGAGTCACAAAGGCTTTCGCGAGGGTTTCCCCATTCTCTTACTGTACCTGCAGCTCTCCGAGTGTCTGGCTTTCTGACATTCTCATGGCATGATGGCAGGTGAGATGAGGAAGGCTTTGAAACACCTGCCAAGGAGCTGATGTGTGCCTCCCCTATGTGAGGCTGGAGGGCGGGAGGAGAGCGTTATCTTCCAGCACACTCTTTTCACTGACAGATTGCAGAAACATAAACAAAGGTGCGGGCAAACAGTAATCTCACGCACAGCAGGGACTGCCCTCACTGCTCCTATAATGCCAAACTAAGGCTCTTATAATAATAATCATCATAATAATTGTAATCTTATTATTATTATCATATTGTTATTATACACTTGTTCAATGCACCTCTGTCACGCCCATGGGTGTTTCACGAAATGAAAAAAAAAGAAAGTAAATATTTATGCAAATGTAGATAGACACTCTACAACCGCTCTACAGGCTCATCATAAAGCAGCAACAATACAACTATTAATAGTATAAATATTTTTAACCCAATTCTGACGGTGATTCCGCTTGAAAAATTGGCTGAAATATCTGCTGTAATTCAAATCGCAGATTCATTATAGTGTACTCGTTCAACAAACTACTGTTTCTATAGCAACAGGTCATTCACAATAGGGACATAGTGACATGTATGGAAAAATGATGTACTGTTGCCTTGTATCGGTCAGAGATCAAGCTGTAACTTTTCTGACATGAGAAAATTGTCAAGATGTTTTACTAAGTTCTTTAATTTTCTTTATTTGTGAGGAAGTGACTGTTTGGAGCTGTTAGCTGTAACAGGAACTAGCATGAAACATAACTATTAACTGAAATAAATATCATTATATAATTTTCCCCCTCCTAAATTCAACCTTTCTACTGTAGCATTGTGAAATGACTGTGTTGTAAGAGGGATGCTGTCACTGGAGAGTAATTAACTAGAGGATAATGGGATGGTCTGACGCAAAGCAAACTTTTTTTTTTTCTTCTTCTTCTTCTTCATGACCATGTCATAAAATATATAAACACAGTTTACACAAACTGACTTGGACTAGTTGGTTTAAAGTCTATGGATGATTTACTAACCATGGAATGAGTTGCATTGTAAAAATGAATCATGCAAACAAAGACAAAGTCAAATAAATATAACAAAGAAGATATAAAAATGTGCATAGAGTATCTATGAAGTGTCATATTATAATGCAGTTAAATAATATTAATAAAAGTAATTAGTTGACAAACTAGTTAATGATAATATACAGAAGACTGCTTAAAATACTTTTATACGTACTGTACAAATAGAATATATTTATATATATATATATTTATTTTATTTCTTTTTTTTTGGGCAGGGGGGGGCTTTTTCTCACTTCACTTCAATGTGCACTCAAACTGGCACTGGCTCCATACAGGACATCAGTTTAAAAGCTTATAATATGTTTAAATTCAATTTCATTCATATATCACTTTCAACAATTGTCATTGTCACATGTCACAATTGTCTTTACAGAATCAAAAGAAAATTATGAATACAAGTATGAAATGTGTGAGTAAATTTGTATAAATCAAAATGATCAGATAGTCCCTGATGAGCAAGCCGAAGGCGACGTTGGCAAGCGGAAACCAAATTCCCTGAAATGGCAATAGGAAGAAACCTCGAGAGGAACCATCAGACTCAACAGGGAATCCATTCTCATTTAGGTGAAACAGATAGCAAGGCTTGTTTTGCACCATATTTGCTTTAGACCAAAGCAATGGCATGTCATCTGAACACTCAATCAATAGAAAGTATAAAACTCAAGCAAAATCTGACCTTTGATTGAATGATGGTGACATGGCTGATGTTAACGTGGTCTCAGACTATTGAGATGCAACTACAGTTAAGGGGTATTACATTTATTAGAAATGACTTCCTGGAGAGTTTAGTTCCAGCACTACACACTTGATCCACATAATCATGGCCTTCTGTAGCATCTGATTAGATTCAGGTGTGTTGAAACTTAAATCTCCTGGGTGGTAGCTTTCCTATATCTGGTTACGGCCGTCCGGTGCTATGCTAACAATGTTACAACCAACCGCCAGTGTTGAATTCTCTCTTATAGTGTTGAGGGATGCAAGGAAAAATAAGAATACTAATTGTGTTCCATACAGTACATTATCATTATCAAGCCTCATGGTGTTTATTTGTTGAGAATTTGGATCTCAAATGACCATCATTAGAGTGCATTCAAGATTCCCCATGCATTTCTGCAGCTGGCAAGGGGACAAATGCAAATCCCCTGAGTCATCTCTCTGTTATTAAACAGGGAAGTTCATTCAAAGGCCTTAAGCCATGCCCTATGGCTAACCTGTCCAGGAAGCTGGCAGCAGCGCAGAATAAGAAAGGATGTTTTCCTTCCCTCGTCGTTTTTCAAGTCTTGAGGTTGGGAGTAATTTCAAGAAAGAAGGCTTTTCTATTCTGGGCTGATGGGTTCTATCTCTGGGGGGTCTTTGGTGTGAGCGTGAGCTGAAGTCTGGGCTCTGACACCGACTAGAGGAAGACCACATGAGCAGGCACGAGGAAAGAGTAGGAAATCCCATCTTTGTGATACCATGGCCAGTTGACCTCCTTTTAACCACTTGCCCTTTAATCATATAATATAAGGGCAGTGCAGTTGTAATTTGGCGAATGTCTAACCCTGTGTATGATTTAACATCAGTCAAAACGTGGTCTTGGGGCTGAAAAGTGTCTCACCTGGGTGAAAAAGTGAATTCATATTAAACAAACACCATTTTTCATAACACTTAATGCTTCTTATCTCTCGATTCATACTTTGTTTTCTGTAAATATGCATACACATTTATAGTTTTATTAGATAAAAAGAAACACATTAGATAACTATAATTTTATGCCCTTTTATGCAATGTCTACAAGTTTTTAGAATTTACATATTTTACTGACATTTAGATGAAACTTGGCCAATTTAGATTTTACATGAAAAGACATAAACCTGAAACAGCGTATTGTCCTAAAATGCAAAAGATATTGCGATATGAATTTCACATGGTTATGGCCGCTACAGATTAGTTTTGTTGGCGAAATATCTTCACTTTATGCAGAGAATGCTTTAATTCAAGCAACAATTTTGCAGGTCAGATGCTTCTAGAAGCTTACACCAATTTTAGTATCAATGCTCATGAATAAATATGAATCATTTGCATTTGAAATTATTATTGTTTGAAGTGAGACAGTGTAACGCTGAAAAATGTACATTTTTGTTTCATGCATGAAATCATCTCTCCAAAACGATATATATATATATATACTCTCAATTCCCATTAAGGATTCCAGATGCAAGTAGCGGGAGATAACCTTCAGAGGCATTTACGATGATTGGAGAAAAGTCTGCAGTCGCCTCTGCTTACACAATGGAAGGTCAGAGTTGGCCGGGCTGTGGAGATCAAAGCCTTCCTGTTCTCTGACCTCATACAATTTCATTCCTGCCACCTTTTCAGTACAGGACTAAAACAGACCTTTTCCTACCCTGATCTCTGTTTTGGGCCAAGTCTTCTGTCGAGCATGGCCGGCATAACAACAAACGAAGAAGTCAGGAGGGCACTGTTTCAACAGGAGAGGAAAAGGGGAAGATAAAAGCATTAGGAACCGGCTTGTAGAGCGCAGGTGGCTCGTCACGCCAGCACTTTTGTTTTTGCGCTTTGAGAGAGCCAAGCCCCATCCACAGCCAGGTCATAGACTTTCACACACAAGTTCATGAGTTTGCATCACGCCAGGAGAATTTTACGAGGTGAGTGAATGGTGACAATAATATTATTTTCTCTTTTTTTTGACTACACTTTCAAGCTTAAACAAGTCAGCTCAGGTAACAAACATTTGCAAGGCTTGGCTGTTTGGTGGCAGAGGACAACAAGCGTGAAAGCATTCCTTCTGGTGTCGGAAATTAATTTAGCTGCCTAGGCTTAACTTTGGTAAAACCTTCATTAAAATTATAAAACGGCTGTGCCTTAAAATTCTACTTTTGTTGGTCAGTTACACTAATTGCTAATTGACCACTTTATATACAATGGTGGATGACTATTTAAGTTAAACCGGGATTTGCCATGACATTTCAGTGTAAAACTGTTGAGCATTGACAGAAGACTTTAAGCACAGTACGGCGATGTGTACTGGATCGTTTAAAATCAATGGATAACTTGATGGCAACCTGTAAAAGAGATGCATCTGTCTGTGGGAACTGACAGTCCTGACCTCATTCCAAGCCATTTCCACATATTTGGGCCATTAAAGGAGTTCCTGGGAGGCCATTGTTTCAGACTAAAACAGGAAATCTGGTCATTGCTCCAGCATGCTAAGATTTTTTTTTTTTACCTGTATAATATGCAAGCACAAGTACAGTATAGGGGACATAATAATAAAGTAAGATTTATTCTCTGCCATCCTGTACAATCAAACGTCCTGGTTTGACTCGAATGTCCCTGGTATTTTATTTATTTACAGATGAGCAGCTGAAGGTTTGGCATGTTAATTAAGGGATTGGAGTCATGATGAATTCACTAGTACAACACCTTAACTGTGAAGCATGCCAAGGATGCTCCGTCCAACATTCATACTCTGAAAGGTGCAAACAGTGTTTCAGGGAGTCTCTGCATAGCTTTCATTCCTCCGTGTCTCACCAGGTTCTTAACGAGCACAGGTGTGGCATACCCAACCGCTGCTGTCAGCTGCTGACCCACCATCCGGCCGCTGAGCACTGTTTGTAAAGTCCTGTCTGGATGATTGATGGTCTCTGCAAACCAAAACTTCAGACCTTACTGTCAGTTTCGCAGTAACTGCACTGTGGCCTGAGGTAAAGACTTTCTGTGCACCTGCCAGGTGTCCATTAATCTTGTACCTGTGCTTGGGGAATGCTCAGGGAAGTATGTGAAACTGCTCCAGTTACATCTCTCACTTGGATCGCGCTCTGCACCTGATTACCAGATGTGACTGTTTAAAGATGTTTCTGTCCCCCCAGTCGCCAGTTTGCTACGTGCTGGGAGATTGGACATTTTGCATACAATATTTTCAGCACCCCAGTGTTTTGCAATTCAAATCGGTAAAACTGGCTACTGTATTTTCTTATGCAAACAATAAATGTATATAATATAAGCCTGTATGGTGCGAAGGGAAAATCCACTGTTTAATAACAGGTCTATTACTTCCACTACTATTACTATTCCTGCTGTACTAGAAGAAGCGATCGCTCAGAGGTTAAGGCCTTGGACGACTTATAGGAAAATCTCTGGTTCAAACATTTACATTTAGGCATTTGGCAGACGCTCTTATCCAGAGCAACTTACATTCTTATCTCATTACACATCTGAGCAGTTGAGGGTTAAAGCCTTGCTCAAGGGCCCAACAGTTGCAACTTGGTGGTTGTGGGGTTTGAACCTGGGATCTTCCGAACCGTAGTCCAATGCCTTAACCACTGAGCTGGCCCTGACCCCAAACCACTTACTGTACCAAAGTTAAGCCAAGTTGCTATAGTTGGACCATAAGCAAGACCTTTAACCTTCACCTACCAATATGTGTAATGAGATAAATATACTGTAAGTTGATCTGGAAAAGGGTGTCTGTCAAATGCCATAAATGTAAATATTGCTGATTCTTCAACTACAACTTTTCTCCTGTGTTACATTAACTACTGTTACAGTACAATTAATTCTGCTATTAGTGCTACTACCACTACAACCACCACCTCCACCCTTACTACCACCACTACTACTACCACCACTACTACTACTACTAATAATAATAATAATAATAATAATAATAAGAAGAAGAAGAACAATAAGAACAATAACAACAATAATAATAATCATAATAATTATAATAGTGTGTATGTGAGTATGTGTGTGTGTGTGCCCTGCGATGGATTGGCACCCTGTCCAGGGTGTACCCCGCCTTGTGCCCTAAGTCTCCTGGGATAGGCTCCAGGCCCCCGCGACCCTGTATATAAGGATAAAGCGGTACAGAAAATGAATGAATGAATGAATGAATAATTATAATAAAAGTAAATGCTTAGAATTGTAACTATACGTTGAAGTTAAATGTCTGAGTCCCTTCGTTTTCATTTTAGCCATTTCTTAGCTTTTTAACGCCAAACCCACCGTGTTTATAAGCGATCAGTTTAGCATGGCACTTTTCCTACCAAACAACTTTTTCTGAAATGACAGCCTAGATAAGCCAAAATGACGCAGTTGGCCTTTTCGTAATTACTGTTTATCTATCGAAGAAAAGACTTGTACAAGATGTGTGATAAAGCCTTCCTCCGCCTGCGTAAACTGTTTTCGGTTTGTTTGCCGGTGTGAAAGGGGAATTCAACTGGGCGCACACAGACAGCGTCTCGAGCCTTGCATGCACATGAATGCTCCTTTGATTGCTATTTATATTTCTATGAAAGTATACACTACAAAAGAGTAGGACCGGAGAGCAAGGGGTATAATGACAGTGGGAAAGTTTGAGTGCAGGATAAAGTTTAGATAAGACAGAGGCTATGCTGTAATCTAACTTTCCAACATGCCTTTATTCGTTTTCATTTTTACCGTATTGCGAGGCCTTTGATTCACTACACTTCTACGCTCTTTAATTACACATGTTGTATGATGAAAGTCTTTCTGGTATGCATGTTTGTGCGCCTGTTTTCGTGACAATGATGACTTTTGCCCTCACTACCAAGCCCATAAAGGAGAACCCAGTGTTACACTCAAACTGGTTCTGTAGCTTATGTTTGGTTTTGGCATGGATGTCTTTAGATTTCTGGCCAAATCCTTTTCACCACACATGCATGCTATGTCGCTCTAAGCAGACACTTTAGTTAATTAGTTCGTTTAGTTCATTTAATTAATTTCAGCTTATCTGGATTATAGTACGCAACAACATTTTATACTATTTGTGAATACTCTTAAATACTATTATAAAAACTATTATACTAATAATAATAGTATAATAATACTATTATAAACACTTATTATAATGAATAATAATGATAATAATAATAATAATAATAATAATAATAATAATAGTAGTAATAATAATAATAATAATAATAATAATTCAGTGGGATTAAAAGCATTGCAGGGAAATGTTTGAAATATCTAAAACTAATAATACATTTTGCATATGGGTTTATTTTCATCTGTAACTTCTTACAAGATAATTATTTACATATTCAATTTGACAGTTTTTTAAATTAATTACTTAATTAATTAATTTATTTATTTATGTATTATTATTATTTATTTATTTATTTACAGATGTGGTTTTTCTAACCTGAATATTTCCCCTCTATGTGACCACATGAAGTTGTGAAACTCATGAAACACATTGTTTTTTGTGTGTGTGTTTTTTTTGTCTTCTCTCATCAGGTCACTGGAAGTTCACAAAGTTCCCCATGTGCCTTCTGATATCAATGACAAACATTTACAGATTGTGTTATAGTTGATTACCTTTGACTTGACAAGCAGCGCATTATGCTGGTGGATATTTAATTGGCTAAATGATTAGTCTTAAAGAGTGTTAAAAGACAGCTACAACCCTGAAGGACCTGTCTCATCCTGTGGTTTTTCAGCATATTGCTTTTGTAATGCAAGTCCCCTTGGTTACAGACTATTTTGACGTTAGACTTTTGTGTAAACAAATCTGTAGATATGGACCTTTTTTTTTTTTTTTTTTTTTTTAATTAGTGCATACCAAGGTTTGTGTGGGACACGGCCACACCCAAATTAACCTAACACTCGGGGATGAATACAAACACAATAAAAGGATTTCTCACTTTCAGACACACGGTAAGCGGTAAATAGGTTGGCTTGAGGGAATTACGAGCTCATTGTTATTCACGTGTCCTGTCCCTCTGTGCTACGGCACGCAAGCTCACCTCGTTCCTTTTGCCTGCTGCGGAAACCAGAGTATGAACCGAATACAGTACCTAAGACCTAAAAGCTGTTCTGTGAAGAGCTAACAGGGGAGGGGGGGGGGGGTAGCCTGCATTTGGTCTGTTGACAATGAAACACTAGTGACTAATGTTTATGTCTCCAGGGGCAGTTCCAAAGAATTCAGTAATATTTCACCTCTAACCCAGCTTTGGCATGTGTGTTAAGCTGTATGCTAATATAAGCAAGTAGCTGGAGATTATAAGGATGAAGGATAGTGGGATTGAGTAAATAGTGGATAGTGCATTTTTTTTTTTGGATATCACTTGGGTTCAGAAGCTGAACATGCTCGATCCGTTGATCCTGTAGACAAAGATTTTCTTCTACATCTTTTAGTTCATCTTTGTGCAGTCCTTTCTTACAACCCTCAGATTAATAGCACTGGAAACATACTGGTCCATACATACAGCACCCCTTCCAAAGAACCAAAGGTCCAACCTAAATTAGCTGAACATTGGCTAAACTAGTTCATCCTGCACACCCAACAACTCAGCACAAAATACTTGTTTTCAGGTTTAAATGGAAGTGGATAGCTTTTTAAATAGCGTGCTATGGAGGTATGCAGTAATAGAACTCCCCACCCTATTCTCACTAAGCTTGACATTTCTTCTGTTATATGAAGGTTCAGGTTAAAATAACATCTCTGTCAGTCAGGTAATTGTTAAAAGTGCTTTAAGCAAACAACATATCTAACCTATTCTTACAAACAACCTAGATTGATTGGCTAATTACATAAATACTGTACCTGTACATCCACATATTGTGTTGCAAAGAGAGTCAACACCTTATTGACTTATGAGGATAAAAATAAACACCTTGGGAACTGGTACGGCTGGTAAGATGTGTCAATTATTTTCTTTTATATATTTTTTTGCTTGTTTGTTCCTAATGTTGCAGTCGCAGGAACTGACTATTGCCATTATTATTATTATTACTATTATTATTATTATTATTATTTATTTATTTATTTATTTATTTATTATTATTATTGAGAGCATTTTATTTAAAATATTAACCAAATAACGATTACTGTTCTCGTGCAAGATGATCATTAAAGAGTCACGCTGAGATCTACTGTAGCACCAAACAAGAATTCCTGGGTGGGTCCGTGTCTGGAAAAGGTGTTACGTATCAAACTGGCCTTTAGGGTTAATATGCAGGTAGAGTTATTTTTGAGAAACATACAGTAGTTTTGCATCATTTAACATTTGATATTTCAGCCATTTTAAAGTTTAGACATCGTATGAGATTATTTACAACTTCCGTCATTAAACAAACAGATTGGAGCCAGGTTCTAAAGTGAATAGTAAATTTGTTATTTTGCTAATTAAATGTCAAAATGTTGGTGCCTTGAAAAATTATTTCATACTCCTTGAACTTTCCCCCCATTTTTTTCCACGTTATAACCACAAATGTAAATGCATTTCATAGAGAAGTGATAGACCAATGTAAAGTGTCACATGATTGTGAAGTGGAAGGAAAATGACAAAATGATTTTCAATGTTTTTTTGTTTTTTAAAAAAATAAAAATCTGAAACATGTGGCGTGCATTTCATCATTTGGATTTTTCTCTGATACCACTAACTAAAAACCAATGGATCCAATTGCTTTCAAAACTCACCTATTAAGTGAACAAACAGCCCAAGGAACACATCAGACTGGTCTGGGATAAGAACTGCAAACATACCAAGACATGGCTGTCCACCAAAACTGACGGTCCTGGCAAGAAGAGCATTAATCAGAGAACCAGCCAAGTGGCCCATGGTAACTCTGGTGCAGTCTGGTGCAGTTGCAGAGAGCCACAGATCAGACTGTCGACCGGACAATTATCAGTCATGCACTCCACAAATCTGGAATTTACGGCAGAGTGGCAAGAAGAAAACCATTGTTTAAAGAAAACTATAGGAATTCCTGTCTGTAGTTTGTGACACTCCATGCAGAAAACACAACAAACTAGTGGAAGATGCTGCTCTGGTCAGATGAGACCAGAATATAACTTTTGGGCGTAAATGCAAAACGCTGTGTGTGATGAAAAACTAACACTGTGCATGGTGGTGGCAGCACCATACCGTGTGATTGCTTTTCTGGTCAGAGTTGATGTTCACTCTCCAGCAGGACAACGACCCTAAACATACGGCCAGAGCTACATTGAAGAAGTTTAGATCAACGCATATTGATGTGTTAGAATGGCCCAGTCACAGTCCAGACGTAAATCCAATTGAGAATCTGGGGCAACCCTAGTGAAAAAAAAAATGTGCTAAGTATACTTGCAGCCATACTAATTGTCAGTATACCTTAAGTGTATTAATGATTAGTTAATTTGAAGTGTACTACTTTCAACATACTAATTTTTTTGCAAAATATATTTTACTTGTAATTAAGTTGTAAATCATGACTTTACGTGTATTAAGTATACTTTTATGTGCTAAATTGAGACAACTTTAATTATACTTAGTACACTTAAAGTATATGACTGTGTGTGTACTAACGTACATACCTGACAGTAATTAATACAATTTAAGTATATGTTTAAATGTATTATAAGTACATTACAGCTATTTTTACTGTGTTACAAATACATGATTAATATACTATGAGTATATTCTTCTTGCAGCAGTAGCGTGCTGTTATATTGTTATTATGTTATTATAGCGTGCTGTCTGGTCAATTACAAATACTCATAAAGTACACTTTGTGGTTAATACAAATATACTTTGTTATATCATACAGTACACACAACCTCTTATACTATTGCAAATGTGTTACCAGTACACTAAAGGTGTTTAGGATATTTTACAAATGCTAAATGTATTTTCTACACTATAACATGTTTATGAAAGCATTACATCAGTAATTATGAGGCAGATTTTATTCATGAGTTCAACAGATTTAATTTGCACAAGGTTACAAAAAAGCACTTCTATAGTTTATTTAACATAACGTGTTCACAAACACACAAACTGTATACTCTATGTTCAAACTGGTGTGTGAACACAGACAGACATTAGTATTAGAATCTACAGCTACAGTATTAGTTTAAACCTGGTGTGTTGATTCTAGGGTTAAGGTTAGACTGAAAACAGGCCGAGAGCTACAGAGCCATTATACCACAAGCAAAGTACATAACACATTAACAACAACACATTACACAATACATTCTATAGCTTAAAGTATGTACTTAATGACAAATTACCTAACAAAAACCGTTAAATTTACCTTGTGCCAATGAAAATAAAATAACAACGATACGAACTAACGCACGCGGCGATGCAGCTTCAGTTGTTAATTCAAACTAGAAACAGTGCGAATCTGATTGGCTGGTGGGGCGCAGATTCTAGTCTCCGGTTGGCTGGAATAGTTGCAGAGTTCACAACGCTGCTGCGGTTTGTGGAAGTGTCGCTTTATGACAGTGAGCGGACAGAAGAGTGAGAGAGTAAAAACATAAATTATCTGGAACGGCAAAAGTGATTTACATATAAATGTAACTGATAATATACTGAGACTACCGTATATTAAAATTTGTATTCTAATGTATACTTTCTGTACATTTGTACAATGATTATTTCGAGCATATTTTTTTAAATGTACCAAAAATACATTGAAAAACAAGTTTAAATAAGTATACTTTGGAAATTAGACCAACCTTTCACTTAAAGCATATTTTCCAATAGTATATTTTTGGAAAGTGTACTATAATACAATTATTTTTAAGTATAATTAGTGTGATTCTAAAATTTGGTAAAAGCATGATGTTAGTATACTTTTTATATATTAACTGATGGTACAACAGTTTTCCACTGGGGAAGACCAGTTGTTCACAGATGCTCTACATCCATTTCTGATTAAGCATGGTATTGAAACAGGACGGCACAGGACACTTTTTGTGGAAAAAAAATTTTTTAATTGAAAAACCATTTATCATTTCCGTGACACCTCGACAATGCAGCTTGCTGGATTATGACTCACATTCAACATTGTGATTTGTTGCTTTCAATTAATAGACTTATTAATGAAACCAAGAAAACAATTATGAAGGCAATTAGTACTGTGTAGACACAAAAGAAGCTTTGTTATGGCAACGGTGCGTTTGTACGCTACTTGAAAGTTTTTCCTACGTTAGTGTTTAATCATTTTACTGTGTTTTGTTTGTAAGGATGAAGACATAT
The DNA here is from genome assembly GCA_030522415.1 of Channallabes apus. Classification (NCBI taxonomy): domain Eukaryota; kingdom Metazoa; phylum Chordata; class Actinopteri; order Siluriformes; family Clariidae; genus Channallabes; species Channallabes apus. The sequence continues at coordinate 43,844,408 of CM060108.1, forward strand.
GAGGTTTGGCCAGGTGGGTGGAAAGAACGCGCTGCGTTTTTTGTAGCGTGACTTTTCAGAACCTGTACCTGCAAATTCTTGTGGCTTTTGATGTGAATATCTGTGGTGAGTTTCATTTGGCCTCCAACATTTTTTAGTTTCGTCATGTTGTTCTAGGTGTGTAAAGACATTTACAGGTAGATATATCTCTATGTTTTCAACCTAGCTAATTTATTTTGGGGAAAAAAGGAAATAAATATCTCACATGATCATGAGGTCTGAAGACAACAGTTACTCCATAATCTCTGATTGGTAACAACCTGGTAAAGAACTAGTAAAACAGGAGACAAGAACAGAGGAATCAACAAGGTTACAGGAACTACACTAAAAGCAGGAACCTAACAAAACAAAACACATGGTGACAATCTTCTGACTCATGGGAAATTCATTTTTTTTATAGTATGCTGAAAAACAAGATAGTATTATATTTATTTCCCATAAATATAGGTGTTAGCCATCTTTGTTTTGCCCATAACAGACTTTTATTGTGATCTAGAGCATTGGAGAGCAACAGCATGGCAGCGCCAAAAGCAAGACAACCCAAGTGTTCTGTTGTTGGCTATGAACGAGACGACCAAACATTCTTTCTACGCCTATCTTCTGAGAGAGTAAAGAAACAGTGGTCATCGTTTATCTATAGTAAGAGTGGTCCGACAGTCATGTCCAAATCTATATGTTTGTTAATCATTTCATATTTGTCTGATTTCTAAATGATGGACAATTTTAAAGCTGAATTTGTCTCAGCACTGAAGCTCAAGACTAGAATGATTCCATCTGTCTATGATTCGATTTTAGATGTAGGAGCAAGACACCAAGGCTTAAAAAGTTAATGTCACTAACAGTAGCTTGTATTGCACATCAGACATTTAGACTAGTATGTAATTGTGAGGAATAATCAGAATCAGGGTAAAACATTTTAAGGCAATTTCACCATTTCAGCGTAGTATATTGGAAAAGTGATGATGATTACCCCGTGTTTAACCTGTTTAGAATTTCAAAGGTTAAAATAACACTGATATAGAGTTAAATCTGTTGGCCTGCTAGCTGCTAATCTGTCTCACTAAACATAGGGAGGAAGAGGTCATCACAAATCAACACTCCTACTGTATATCCACACACAGTAGATTGGCTGCTCATACATAAATGAATAAAAAATAAATGAATGAAATTCCAAACATTAGTCAGTATAATTGGGGTATTTTCTGTCCCACTCATTTCCAGTCTCTGATTGGCCGGGAGAATGCACTTCTGCAATTGGACATTCGAAGCCGAGTGCAAGATCTGTGTTGTATTTCAGCTAGAACGTTAACATTTTATAGACCTCTAAATCTTACATAAACAAAAATGATCCATTACCATCAACAGCAAAGAGGCAGGTGGTCTAGACACAGTGTTACTGTCTCCTCCAAAAAACACTAGAGGTCACAATTAAAGACACTAAGTTGGTTTATATGAATTGGTTTGTCCAGCACCTGGGGTCTGGAGCACGTCCGGACTGAAGTAGGACAGGACAAGGGCTGGGACAGGGCCAAGAGCAAATGCACTGAATAAGACTAGATTGGAAGCAGAAACAGAGAACAGAACAACAGGACCAGACTCTGCCGGGCCTGAAACTGGACCAAAAAATCAACACAAAGACCATGACTCAGCCAAAATCCAAGACCAAGAGCAAATTCAGAGAGCAAAGACAAAGCAAACTGTGGGAACAGAGACTGGCACAGAACCAAAAGTAAGAGCATAGCTTGGGAATAGGCCAACAGAGGGAGCAAAGATTAAGACTAAACCTGGAGCAAGCATAGAACATAAGACAAAGCGATGTCTGGGATCAGAGACTTGACTGGAACAAGAGGAGGAGGAGAGATGGAGGAAAAGGACCCTGACACATGGTACAGTAGTTGGTGGACGGGAGAGTAGATCTGTGGTTTGGATGTTGGACTCTACTGATCAGAAGGTCACCTCCTGCACCAGCAATGGTTTCAGCCTTCAACTGTTCAGATGTACATAGGGTATAGGGCATATGTCAAATAATATGAAAGTGAGGGATTAAATTAGAGACAAGAGTTAGAGCAGTGCTCTTCAAATCCAGTCTTGGAGGACCAGCGTCCAGCACAGTTTGGTGATTCTTCTGCTCAGACGCAGCTGATTAAGCTAATTTGTTAATTATCACGTTCAGTAGGTGTGTATATGTGTTGGAATAGTACAGACTGTACTGGCAGTCAGAGACTGAATTTGAAAAGCGCTGAGCGAGGGTAAAGGCTAAGTCTGGATCAGTGAGACATGACATAGTATAAAGACTCTATTTAATTGGTGATTAAATGCAAATAATATAGATGATTAAAGCTTCCAAGTAACAAATCAGAAAGTGATTAACGCTATTGTCAGAAAGCCATGAGTTTGGATCTCAATGATTTCCGTGTGATCCTGAAAGGATTAGAGTTTGAGCTTCAGTGGCGCTTTTGGTTCAGCATGTACTGTACACTACTAGACAAAAGTTTGGACACTGCTTCTAATTCCATGGTCTTTCCTGATGTTTATTTCTTTCTACACTGTAAAACAATGCTGAAGCCGTTGAAGATATTCAATAAGCTCCTTTGAACGCTTGATATTGAGATGTACAGTATCTGCTACTTATTCTCCTTCATAACGGCTCTATTCGGAGGTGCTGGTTGTTAATTGGTGATTTCTGAGGCTGGTGACTCTAAATGAACGTCTCCTCTGCAGCAGAGGTAGGTTTTGGTTTTGCTTTCCTGGGAAGGTCTTCATGAGAGACAGTTTCATCATGGAGCTTGATGGGTTCTGCAAATGCACTTGACATTACTGTCCTTGCAAGAACTGTTTCTAAAAGGCTGACCTTCTTAAAATAACATCTGACTGTTTTGTTGTTGGAACTTCATTATATTGTGCCATAATTGTTATTTCATAATTTTTCGAGAATGTAAAAAATAAATCTATTTTGTGTCCAAAATTTTAGGTCGAGTGACCTGGCTTTAGTCCTCCTAAATGTGATTGAGTGTGTAAATGAGTGATAGTGTCCCTCTCATCCATTCATCATTATGATCCCTCATGACCAGGATAAAGCCTAACCCTAACCCTAACCCTAACCCTATGCCAGGATAAAGAAATGAATGAAATTCGCCTTTCTTGCATTTGTACTTCATATTCTCTCTCTCTCTCTCTCTCTCTCTCTCTTTCAGGACATAAGATAAGACCATATTTTTTTCTTCCAATTTCATGTATAAAAGAGTAAATATAGACTAGGGCAAATTTAACTACAATAAAATGAAATAACAATATGTGGAACTGATGCCACACCTGTGCCAAACACGCGTGTGTGTGTGTGTGTGTGTGTGTGTGTGTGTGTGTGTGTGTGTGTGTGTGTGTGTGTGTGTGTGTGTGTGTGATTGTTTTCGCAGCTGAGATGAGTCTAGCAGCACTTTTTCCACACCTCTCCACAGCTGGTTTCTCCTCTCACGCCATGAAGGAGCTTTCAGCACTCAGCCTCCTCTTGTTCTCCCTCTACTTGCCCCTCCCTCCACCACGCACTCTCTTCCTCTAATTTACCTTACATGTCCCCCTTCTCTTCAATCATCTTATTCGGCTAGCCTCCACTGTCTCACACCTCTGTCTGTTTGTTTGTTTTTTTATTTACTTTAATCAACTTTAATCCACTTCTTCTCTTCATGTGCAAATCACCTGTCTGACTCGTTCACCACATTTTATTTGGTTTTTCATTACCTTTACAGTTTTATTTGAACCTTGGAACAAGAAAATTGTTACCACTTTAGCAGGTATACCACTCTGGGTGTTTCTCATTTCTCTGGCCACATGTCAAGATAAAACAGTAGTTGTGTGATGTTATATAAATAAACAACAAGTTAGTTAATGAAGCACGGATTCTGTTATCATCCAAGCGTTTCCTATAACGGCGAACCCCAGTGTTTTATTCTTCTTATACCATGGTAGTTGTGCAAATATTAAATCCGATTGTATTAATTACACACTGTATGTTTGATAACGGTGGTGTAGTGGTTAGCACTGTCGCCTTGCACCTCCAGGGTCCGGGTTCGACTCCCGGCCAGGCTCGATTCCCGTCTCTGTGTGCATGGAGTTTGCATGGTGCTTGGTGGGTTTCCTCCGGGTACTCCGGTTTCCTCCCACAGTCCAAACACATGCAGGTTAGGCTAATTGGCGTTCCCAAATTTTGGCGTTCCCAGTTTTGCTGAAATCTCATCGTCTTTTCTTTTCTACAAAGAAATGGTAAAAGTATACTCCTCTGTCCCTCTGTCTTGACATAGTTCTGACACTGGAGACTCCTTCCATAAAAGTTTAGAACTTCTAACAGCAGCCATTAACAAATATCTGTTCAATAAAGAAACTTGTTACTATAGAAGCAATAGGGCGTCACAAACGTTCGGTCACTATGCTGTGAGTCTACAACTTAGTGTACATGCAAGGCTGCATCACATGAGCAACATGACTAACAAAAGAGCTTAGAGCAGGTTTTAGCTACAGGCTTATTGATTAGCAATATAGCTTATAAAGATTATATAGATTTACTGTAGCTTGCATGCTTTTGGCTTTTGGCTTAATTATCAGCAGACTGATTGACACAACCCTGCTGCGGTAAGTAAGGCGTGTCCTCACTGCAACACGTTTGCTGTTACGAGAAGCTTATTGCTGTTTCATTGCTTTACATAAGAAGTTTATCTTAACCGGGCCTGACAATAGCACAAGTCAATACATTCCACTTAGCAGGGGGAAAAAAAGGTAAAGGTGACTAATTGCCTTGATGGATTGATAATTTTGATATGCGACAAGCCCCTGGTGAAATTAAAGAGGGAATGAGTGAGAGCTGACACAAAGGGCGAGATAGATTATTTCTACATTCCCATGAAGTCGGGTTAATGATTACGGATCGGTTTTCCTCAACAGCCGGTTTAATGTCTCGCAGCAGGGTTGCATCTGATTCATTGCGATTTTAATTAACGCGGTCACAGTTGAAACTAGGACAGAGGTTCAGAGCAACTTAATGACATGGCGCAGTTTTTTTTTTTTTTTTTCTCGTTGTTGTTTTTTTTGTGTGAAAGCTATTTTATAAGTTGCCTCTAGGGCTTTTTCTCTGGTTGGTATGGAGTTTGTTTTGACACAATCACTCCGTATCAACCGGTAACAAAGTGTACGGGAATGAAAATGCACTCAAGGAAATATTGGAGAGAGAGAGAGAGAGAGAGAGAGAGAAAAAATCCTGATCTTTAATGACAGGGGATGTTTGTGTGTGTCAACCATAGAGATGAAGCAAGAGGGAGTGTTAATGTGTGTGTGTGAGTGTGTGGGTGTTAGGAGGGTGGAAGAGTGTGTGTGTGTTTCTTCTAACACCCCGGGGTGGCGGTAAACAGCCAGAGAGTGTCTGAGCATGCATTGCGTGCAGTGGTGGCCCCGCCTTTCTGGCAGCCTCTGCCAACCACAACCACCTACGGGTAAGTCGCGGCCCCCGTGACCTTGTGACCCTTCACCTTGGCCCATGCTGGTACCTGGCTCCCGGTACTGCCTGTCCTTTCACACTACTCGATTCGCTGTGCAACGTCGGCGACCTAGGTGTAATCGGCCACGGAACTCGACTGTGACAGCTAAACTCAGGGCAGGAGTTGAAATAAAGTGCACAAGGTCTTCCACAATCAACCGGAGACATGACATGCCCCGGGCCGACTGCCAGCCTGATGTACCTGCGAATACAGGAGGAGGAGGAGACACTGAGACATTATACGCACTGTTAGCTATTGTGAATAAAGATAAAACACTTTATTAAGCAACAATGCGGTCAGTCAATTAACGCACATGCACACAAGGACATAAACACATACAGTAATTGAAGAATTAATCATGTGCTACGCCCATTATCAGAAAAACTAGCGAAGATTATCACCCAGCTGTTTCAACAAAGTCGAGATGTTAGTTATGCAACAGTCCGTGTACTGTATGTGCCAGAGGAGTTAAACATGCGGTAATGATTGTGCTAAGCGAGCGTTTCTCAACACAGTAAATAGAAATCTGGATTGTACTCTTCAGTCTTACCCAAGTGCAACAAAGTTCCAAAATTATTACATGGAAAAAGATGCCTTTTATTAGAAAACATTGTAAATTAGTGCAAATCCTGCCTAAAACACATAAAAAACAAAAAACATTAACTGAAGCTTGAGTAAGACATTTTTATTGTATTTTATTTTATTATTATGCCTGTAACCTTTGATTATTCTCAGCTAATCCAGCACACGTTTCCTATACACGTGCCAGTGGGAATGTGGCAATGCACAATGCGTCTGACTACAAATCAGAAGATTCTAGGTTTGGCTCCTGGCTGGCTCAGAAACACTTTTATATCCCCTGACAGAAATAATGTAGCTTCCAATCTGATACAGGGTCTAGTTATCATGATACAGATTATTGATATTGCGTTAGTTACGTTACATCGTTTAATAAACTAAAAATTGGAAAGCATGTAACCACCAGGGTTCAGGTTTGGTATGGTATCATCCATCCATCCATTTCCAATGCCGTTTATCCTACACAGGGCCATGAAGGGGCACACACACACACACACACACACACACACCAGGCACACACAAACACCGCTATCCAAACATGGGCACAAGAAGGACATCCTCTAGTCCAAGTGAACCGATTTCAATTAATTGTAAAATAATTCACCTGTTTATTCCTCATTATGCCTAAGACAAAAAATATCACTTTTTTCCCCCTAACAGAACCTTTAATGATGCTGTTGTGCTCAGTTCCACCAACTACGTTCATATTTTCTTCGTTGTTGTTGGAAGGTCCTCCATGCACAATTCCGCCAGATGCTCCTGTTCCTCAGGGTGAGCCATGTATCTTCTGCTTCGTGTCTTGCTCAGTTCCACTTTGTGTCTTGAAATATGGAGAGCGAGAGGGAAAAGGAGAGGTATGTGCACCGTGTTAACTTCTCTAAACAAGCTCTTAGTCACAGGACCACACAGTCTGTCCCCACCATGCTCTCACCACCAGCCAAACAAAGTTCGGAAAATGGCCCAAGCAGTACAGTTCAGTCGCTTTCCTCTGACTCCACAACCTGAACAAGTCCCCAGAGGTTTCGTCTTTTTTTGCTATTTAAAAAGAAACTCAGCAGTTATACAATATTAAATATTCTCCTAATTAAAAACATATTTATTCAGCATCAAAGACAAAAGAGAGCAAGTTCAATCTCAAAGCATGTCATTAAGCTACAATTCCATTATAATTTTGTGAACGTTAAGGCAAGGCTTAAGTAGACGATTTTGTTGTTTTGTATATGTGTATATACTGTATATTTAGTATGTAATTAATATGATTCTATTTCCAAATACTGTACTGTTTTAGCAACCTGTATTATATACAGTGAAGGCCAAAATCCTGAGATCACATTGAAAATCTGTTTAGGAAGTAAATGTTTACTGTGTTGAATGTTTAATATTTAGGATTCTGCACACATTATATGTTCCTAATTTAAATGCAAGATTGTCCTCATTGTCTATTCTCTTCTGTTAAAGCATGTGCTCAGACAACACTCTAAAATAGATCATAAGGGTTTCCATAAATGTGATGAATCCATGCCAGCTTGAGTAATAAATAAATAAATAAATAAATAAATGTTAGGAAACTTTTTAAATAATTTACTTTTCATTCATTCAATTTATAATGAAACTCCTTGTAATAAATATAATCATTAAACAAAAACAGAATTTACTAGATAATCATGTTAAAGCTATTGTTGTGGTAAAAGGAGAAATCACTGATTAACCCATACAGTATGTACAAAACGATGTATAAATTATTTACCTAGCTAAGAAGGAGATTTGCTTCTAACTCTCTTAATTAATCCCTACTTCATCACTTGCATATTGGACCCGTGCCTGAACATATCCATCTCATCCTATATCATTTTATATGCAAATCATAAGTTACATTTCCGTCTTATAAATTGTATTCGTATCCAACAAGTTACCTCAGATGTTACAAGTTACACTAGTTTCATCAAGTAACTAATTTTTGCTGTAAGAATCAAAATCGTGTCGTGGTATAATCAACTATCAAAATGGTTAAAACTTCAAATTGTCTCAATTCTTAATGGAAAAGTGTGTTCATACTTTCAAATTATTATTTCTGAAAATAAAACAATTTTAAGTGTAACCACTTTAAGCTCTACTTAACCTGGTTAATGTGTAATTTTATTACAGGTTTGAATGGGCTGTACTTTTACTTAAAGTCTTGGCCGCTTTATTTTCTAAAATACTGTATTATAATTATTTTCCTAGTTCTACATACTAGCTTGCATGATAATCGCTAGCAAAACCACTACAGGCTAGCCTGATAGATATACAGTAGCAAAATGGTGCTAATGGCAGAAACCGCTGTATTAATTACATCTAAATGTTTAGCCTGTAGCATACTGTATGCTTCCTAAACTAGGAGGTCACAAGAATGTCACAAGCTCCTCTTTTAGCTAACGTTTGTTTAGCAATGTACTGCAGCTACTGCAGCTTGTATAGCATGCTAGTTAGCATTTCAGAGATTAGCTGAGGAGTCTTTGGAGTTGTTGATGAGTTAGCTTCAGTTAAAGTCTGACGACTGTTTAAGTCAATTTAAAAGTTGAGCTAAGAATATTTATTATAATTTTTTTTTTGCCATAGCTTTTAGGATACTTAGAATTAGCTTGTTGAATTAGCTTGTTGAATTAGCTTGTTGAATTAGCTTGTTGAATTAGCTTGTTTCCTGCAACACTGTACACTATAACTGATTTCTTTCTGCCACTAAACAGTTAATACTCGAGATCCAAAATGATTATGTAATAGTGACCCAGACACAACCAAAATAAGGGCTTTAGCACCAAGCTGAAATGTTGACACCTTGTTTATAAGTGCAGGGAACATGCACATACAAGCGCGAGTCACAAAACGCCTCAAATTACAGTGGACAAACCCTTGGGTGTGAAAAAGCTCTAGTGATGAGCATTAAGATGAAACAACAGAAAAGGCAGCAGTAAGACTGGGTCCATAATGAGGTAAACACGGTACATTTTGCAACATTTATGCAATTCGTCAGATGCTTCCAAATTCACAGCAGGGGGAGACTGTTACTGTTAAAGATTATTTTACAACAAAATTATCAAGCGGTTTGATTTACAACCCAGTGCTGTCATTTGTATCCGCCTCCTTTTGTTACGGGACCTGATACCAGTCCAGAGTTACAGTAATGGAGTCGGATGAGGGAATTAAAGTAATATGTTTTGATAATATTTTGGATATTGTCTTCGAATCCAGATCAGATTACCTCCAATTTTAGACCACACAAGAGTTCACTTGCGAATTTACTTGCAAACACGATAAGAGTTCAATAATGTGCCAGGAGGCGTATGAGGAAGGAGAGAGGCGTATATCATGGCTAGCTTTTCACTGTATTCCAGTGAACTGAGTCACACTTTACCAGAGGCATGTCCAAAAACCAAGGTGCATTCTGGTGCATCATGCCCCTTTATGTTCATGTTCAGCCACATCTCGTCCTTAAACAGGGTGGTCTGAGGTGGTGCAGTTATTGCGGCACCCTTCTGAATGCCAAAATATTACCAGCATGTTTATATATTCGAAAGGAGAGTAAATAGCAGAGACAGTTATTCTGGCTGGCGTCAGAGATGTTTCACGGTTATTTAGATACACTGGGATGATCCACACCAGGCATTTAGTATGAATGAAAGGAATTTAATGGAGGGTGTTTCCATCTATGCAGATACATTTTTCCAGAAATGATTAGAGATTTATGGCGATCATTCGAAATGTCAAGAATAATTTCAAATAAGTGATGTCATAGGTATACGCCTTAATGTTTATGCTCGCTGTATAGAGTTCTCAAAATGACACGATTTCCTGAAATGAAACATGCGCCTATGTTGCATTCATCTTAATTACAAGTAAAGTTCACAAAATAAAGTAAATATCTACGTTTTTCTAAACCGGTAAACATGAAAAGGAGGAAAATCCGCTTTCCTCTGTAACCGCTTGTTTCACTGTAACTTAGCATAACTTTATCAAAGCCTAATATTTACTGTAGTATGTTTTTTCCTTTCCTGAAAAAATATGATAGTTTTGTAATTTTTGACTGTTTTGGACTGAATTTTCAACCGAATCAACATTCAACTCTGATTTAACGCTGATTTTGTTTTATAGCGAGTAATCTTAATTGAATCAGACATGGCGGAACAGTGACTTAGTGGTTAGCATTGTCGCCTTGCACCTCAGGGTCTGTGTGCCCAGATTGTGCATGTTCTCCCTGTGCTCAGGTTTCCTCCCACAGTACAAAGACATGCTGATTAGCATTAGCATTAGCATTAGCAATTCCCAAATTGCGCGTAGTGTGAATGAGCATGGGTGTATGTATGTGTGCCCTGCAATGGACTGGGTCCCAGTTCGGGAGGTACCCCGCCTCGTGCCACAAGTCACCTATGACATAAAGAATTAAAGTAGGATATATGTGATTTTACAGCCATCTATGAATCCTGGCAAATTGGCACTCCCACAATAATCACTACAGAAACTAATCAGTAAGTGGAAGAAGGAAGATACTGATTTCTGCCAAGTACAGTTGGCCTCGTGTACATTGGAAGAAGTATTTGTTCACCTTGTACCTTTCCTGATTGGTAACTGTCATCGATTGCGAGTTGCCCTAACAATACAGGTGGGACATGATCACAAAAATCATGAAAATGACTAAATCGAAGCATGAAAATAGCCCTAAGTTTTTAAAACAGAGTTTCCCAGACTGCAACACCAGAAAATCAACTGGACTGGTTTAATCTTCAACACTCATTTATATACCTCATGAATGTTCCTGACTGTTCCAGTGTCCGTAGTTCATGTCTGAGTTTGGGCTACTGTGTGGCGATTCACTTCTGTAACATGCATTTTGCATTTATAATGTATAAAAAAAAGGGGGGGGGGGGAAGCTGTCTACAAGATTTTGGAGTGTTTCTGCGGGAATTTGTGTTCATGAGGTCAGGCATTGATGTTGGATGAGAAGACTCGCAATCTCCATTCCAGTTTATCCTAAAGGTGCTCGATGGGGTTGAGGTCAGGGCTCTGTGTTAGGGCCAGTCAAGTTTTGTTCCACACTGAACTCATCAAACCATGTCTTTATAGTCCTTGCTTTGTGCACTGGGATACAGGCATGTTGGAATAGAAAAGGGCCCTCCACAAATTGTAGCGTTGCCCAAGATGTCTTGGTAGGCTGAAGCATTAAGATTCATTTGGGGTAAGGGACCTGATTGAAACACCTGAATTCAAATAATTAACATGGGCAAATACTTTTGTCCGTATAGTGTCATTCAAAAGAGAATAACAACTTCAAAATCTCCAACAGTCCCAACATTAATTACAATCACATGATCAATAACATCACATAACAGTGTAATATAATTATACAGCAGCATACCTGAGGGATGTTATGCAATGATGATGACTTAATAAAGGTCTAATAAGTAGATGTCTTTAAAAGCATCATCACGATACACAATTTCTTTAAAAGTCAAAGAGTCTCTCGGAGTCTCTACAGATACCTTCTGGGAAAGTGAAAAAACAAGTAATACTAATAGCGAGACAAAGCGTGAGACATGTTGGGATCAAGGCCAAGACTGTAAGGAGCCTCTCGGTCACATTGAGACACAGCCTCGGGGCAACGAGCCTCCCACAGGCTGCCACATTTCTAAACACCTTCCTCATTCCAGACAGACCTCGTTTACAAAACCCCGACCCTGAGTCAGAGTCAGAGTTTCGTCGGAGAGCTTCACGGGTGCTTGTGAGACGGAGAGGATCTGATCTGGAGTCAGGCATTTGAGGCATGACTACAACTCAGACAACTCCCATATCAGACTGTTTGGATAGACACAGAGGCAGGTTCAAAACGTAGCCACCCACAGGTGCCGCACAGGACGGCAAGATTTATGGAAGAAGAGATAAGCATCAAGTGTGTGTGTGTGTGTGTGTGTGTGTGTGTGTGTGTGTGTGTGAGAGGCAGAAAGAGAAGAGTGGAGTGTTGGGTAATTGTCATGGTAGACAGGATAAACTGTTGTCTGTGCCCTGGGCATAATAGCAGCACTATCATATAATATACGATGTGATATAAAGTGCATGACAACTCAGCCATAACAACAAAATAACACATATCTTTGTACAAAATAGAAAAAAAATTACTCTACAGTAGAGGGAACCCTGATATTGATTTAAGACTATCATGATTGAATAAATGTTTTATTCTTTCTGTTGTGATTTATTAACCCACTGCATGTGTTTTTTATCCATTTATATTTACATTTATTCTTGTGGAATCCCCAGGAGCTGCTGTCGCTTATGTAATAACATCTGTAAACAGTCTTCCCCTTCACCGACCGCTCTCTTCTCTCACTAAGGCAAAAAAAAAAGAAAAAAACAAGCTTGTCATGTTACACATATCAAACACGCACAGCTGTTACAAAGCACTGACACTGGAGAATCCTTTCATCAATCTTTACGGAATATCATCATTTACACTACTACAGGATGTTTATTTGTACCTTTTATATTAGCAGTGTAGCATCTGCACTATCAGTCAAGTCCTTGAGAGTAAGCTGTTACTACGGAAACATGTTAAGTGTTTAATGATTGTAATAATCGAGTTTAAATGTATGCTTCTGTCACAGCTGCTCTTATAAACACTTTTTGACCAATCAGTTAAATTCGATCTCACTCATCATGTATACCACGTTATCCTGTGTACAGGGTGGCAAGGGGGTCCTGCCCCAGGAGACAAAGGGAACATAGTGTACCCCGCCCAATTAGACTAACCTGCATGGCTTTGGACTGTAGGAGGAAACCCACCAAGCACAGGGAGAACATGCAAACTCCATGCACACAGACCCCAAAGTGGGTATCAAATCCAGAACCTAGAGGTGCAAGGAGACCGTGCTAACCACTAAGCCCAACTCAATTCACTCTCACTCTCTCACTCATTGTCTACACCACTGTATCTCACTGAACAGAGTAGTGGAAGACGTAGGGCTTCGGCTTCATTTATCTAGCATTTTAACAAAGGTCACTGTCGCAAAGAAACTTTACAGAGTCAGAAAAAGTATGGAAATGAGTTTGAAAAGTGTAAGGGAATATGTACGAGTCATAAGTATCAGATTGTCCTTGATGAGTCGAGGGCAAAGGTGTCAAGGAAGAAATCCCTTAGATGGTAATAGGAACAAGTATCGAAACAAAATGGTTTAAGAATTAGTCCAGGTTAAGATTTTGTCTGAATCTGTAATCAAAGTCAGTTTTAGGCCACAAGCTTAGCTTTGCATCATTTAAGGGGGAAAAATGGGAGATTTATGTTTGCTGGCTGGAAGGTTACAGTGGCAATTGGTACCTATGATTTATTTGGAGTAATGTATATACAGTAGGAGGAACTGTACTGTACTGTAACTATAATCCACTATGACTTTCTCGTGCTATATTGCAAATATATACAGTATAAAGCACAGATTAAACATAGTATAAAGTATAACAGTATAAAGTCCTGATTACATCACTGTAGTGTCTGGTTTGTTTCTGGATAGCGAAAAATCATTTCAGTAGTATTAATATCCAATAAGCAGCAATAATATTAATATCCAATAAGCGTGTGTGTGTGTGTGTGTGTGTGTGTGTGTGTGTGTAAATTACCTCCTAATGTGTGTATAAAAGAAAGTGCAGACTCAAGTAGACTCAATCTGCCTCAGGTCAAACACCATCTCTGTGTTCAAGTGCGCCCCCTGCTGGCCCTGTGATTAAACAACCGTGAACAAATTGTACTGAAATATTCACTGTATTCATAGCTGAGTCTTTTAATAAGAAAAGAAAGATTGTATATTGTGTCATTTATGATATAAATATGAAAACAAGCACAATGTTAGAAGAGACACAGGGTAGAAACATGCTTTTTGTATAGTTTCTTCAGTTTTTCACTAACATCTATTTCGGCTTATTTCTTCTGTAATTTTTTTATTATTATTATTATTATTATTTGGATTGAAATATGATGGGTTTTATTGCATAAAATGAGTTTTATGCTTACAGTAATATTTACATTATATTTGTTGTAAAATGTGGATTTGAAAATGATTTATTGAAAATAGACGACTTAATTACGTAGATGGTCATCTGTGGAAAATTACATTTACTTTAATCATGTCTTAATTAAAGATACATAAATTTCCAATCAGCATTAGTCATTTTTAATGTATAATTATTCTTTTTTCATTGTTATCATTTTTATTCGGTATCTTTGTCATTTTATTAGTAGAGGACACACTTAGAGTAAAAGACTTCAAATTACTGTATGGTTAAGAGTGTGTTATATACACTTGTATAAGCTTTAAACAAGCTTGAAGAAGATCACTTAGACTTTCAAGGGTTGTTTCCTTCTTAAGTCTCTGGAGCTTGGAGCCCTCTTTGATAAAGCTGTAGGCCTAAAACTTTAAAGCATCTTTTTTTATAGAGAAAATAATTAACAAACTATTAAGGTACTATATTTTAGGCAAGACATTTAGCTTGTCCACATCTGTGTTTCTCTTGCCCTGTGACCAGATTCTAGAATAGAGAAAGTACACTCTTCTTCACTAGGTAAAGTATTCTGGTTCAAAATCTACAAATGAAATTTCCTGTAATGCGTAAGTGAATGATTGTGTGTACAGTTCCTACACACAGATGTGTCTCTTCCACAAGTCTATCTATCTATCTATCTATCTATCTATCTATCTATCTATCTATCTATCTATCTATCTATCTATCTATCTATCTAGTACATTTATAGTTACACGCATATATCACAGCACTTAAGTGCGGAAAAACATTGCATAAAACACAAGAAAGCAGTATCTTTCTTTCTTTCTTTCTTTCTTTCTTTCTACAGTATCTATACCTGGGAGACAAAAGATCAAAACTAGCTGTGCATTCTGGGTGGGATATTCCATCTTCCCTGTCAATCACAGTGACACTAGCCATTCACTGGTGTTTGTGAGCTCATGTATGTGGAAGGAGGCGGATAGCACTTTTCTGAGAGT
Source organism: Channallabes apus (assembly GCA_030522415.1). Lineage (NCBI taxonomy): Eukaryota > Metazoa > Chordata > Actinopteri > Siluriformes > Clariidae > Channallabes > Channallabes apus. The sequence goes on from CM060108.1 coordinate 43,859,565, forward strand.
GTGTTATTGTTTTTTTCTGTAATGCAGGAGTTTGAAAAGGCATGGCTGGCTGTCTTCACGTGTTAGCTGTCACATGTAGGTGTCGTGATAGGAGGGTGAAGATGGGTGGTGGGTGCTGATTGGCAGGTGAACAAATTAGAGTGTAAAACAGGGCAGATGGTGAACACAGCACTCTGTCACTCCCAAATGAAGTTCTGCTTTGTTTGAGCAAAGTCATACTGTAGGTTCGTAATGTTGCCCTGCCTGTTATGATGCCTGCTTCATTCCCTAAACTATTCTGCTGTGTGTGAGTGTGTGTCGTTCTGGGATCTGAACCAGCACAGCGTTTAATCCAGTGCTGTCCCTTATTCACGCCGGTCTTATTGTTCTAACCGGGGTTGTTAAAACCTGCAGTGTTTCTGTGAAAGCAGCTCTCGGTGGAGGTTCTGCTGCCATCCACCCCAGGCTCTACGCCATGACAGACCCTCGCTAAGCTGTGCTTAATAGAAACACAATATTAGTGCAAGTGCAACACCGTGTCCTTTTCATTTTAACACCTTGCAATAATCTTCCTCAGCAGGAGCCGGTCCAAGCTTTAATGTGACGTTATTAGGCTCTGTTTCTCCTGTACGGATCTCAGATCCTTTAATAAATAGCATTGGGGCAAAAAAAGAGAAGGTGGGAATCTGGGAGCTAGGATTAAACCTTGTGTATATGAGAATAGATCCAGATCAGGTTTATTAGCAATAGATCCCTTTCATTTCATTACTTTGAATAGCAGCAACATACTGTATACATTTGGATTGTTATATTTGGAGAAGCCACCATTCCAAAACATAAATATGAACAATGAACAAATATGTAACAAATGAAAAAGAATGAAATGATTTATTATTTTTGAATTCATTCATTTATTTATAACTGGAAATGTTTACACATGTATGTAAAATATGTGACTAATTCTGCATAATCGACGTCTTGTTGCTCCTTGTCGTCAACAGACTGTACGTTCTACAAACACACCAATGAGGACGTAATACAGTCCCATTTCGAACCTTCTGTTCATCTGTTTTTGTGTGTGTGTTCTTTAAATAAATGCTGTATTTGTGATGACTGTTTCCTGTATGGCTGGCTGGCAGCCCATGGGGGGAAAAGCGTGACAAATAAGTGGAAGTGAAGCCTGACACAATAGCTAGTGGCACATGGAGGTGAGGTAAAGTTCCCATCACCTTTTCTTCACCCTGGGAGGGTATCGTGACCGAGGCACATGAGGACATGCTGTGGTGCTCCGGCATCTCTTTTCAGGCACGAACATACTGTAGTGTGCTAGCGGGCCTCATTACACCGTGCTGAATTCCGTCTACATCACTGCCATTTCAGCATGAGGGGGGAAAAAAAAGCTGGCGAAGATTACGAAGTATAATACTTACAAAAAGGTAAAAAGCTACTGTATCCACATTTCACACAATTAAAAGTAGAAGCGGGAAGCAGAAAATCGACTTGACCAAAAGGCAGAAAGTGTCTACAGTTGAACATATATGAGTATTTTAAAATGTATATAAAATATATTGTGAAAAAACATATAAGTACAGTTATTTATTGATTTATTTACTTATTAGACACAAGATGAAATCTATCAACCCTGTGGAATACCTTAGCTATAAACATGGAACCACCTACCATAACCCCAACAAACACATCAGCACAGACCCCCAATCAGTGCACAATACAGTAGTATTAACTGCCAAAGCACAACCCTAGTACGACCGTAGAATCACCTGGAACACCACCAAAAAACATTTCAGATCCCTGTATCAACCATCTGGAATTACACACTTAACAACTAGCAACATGCTAGCAGCCACCTGGATTTCTGTAAACAAGCAACACAATACTGTAGCAACCACGCTACAACCATCTGGTAGACCATAGCAACCACACTGCATCACCCTTAGAGGTCCTGGAGAACCATAGCAACTGCCTAGTCCAACTCGGCCACATGCTAGCAACAATCTGGACTGCCAGAGTAGCCATATACAGTTCAACACTCTAGGAAGCACGTAGAATACAATGGCCTCACATCTCCAAGTATGAGGGTTCAAGTCCCACCTCAGGGCAGTGCACAGGGAGTTGCCCATAGCGTTTGTGAGAGAGTGATTGAATGCTTGTGCGTTGTGATGGCTTGCCACCCTATCCAGGGTGTACCCCGCCTAGAGCCCCGAGTCCCCTGGAATAGGTTCCTAGCCTCCCGTGACCCAGTACAGGATAGGTATAGTACTGAAAGTGAGTGAGTGAGAGTTTGCTATGAACATTAATTGAAGTTTTAGACCTACATTTGCACTTATCTTGCTTTTTTTCTCTATGTTGTGCTGCTGCCACACGACTGGATGTTTAGATAACAGCACAAATGTGCAGGTGTATTGTTGTCCAACGTTAATGTGTCATTGCCCTGAGGTTACCATGCAGTCACAATGTACAGTTTATACACAGGTAATGTTCAGATTGAGTGACGTATATTGCATTATATTATTTATTATCAGATCTTAGAGAGTCCTCTGCTCAGGCTCCAGAAACAACATTGTGATTCCGTGCAAGCAGATTGTGCTGCGAGCATGGACCAGGCACTGGCTCAAATTCCATCATGGTCACAAAAAATCTTGCTCCCATAAAGTCATCAGGTCATTAACTGCATTGTTTATGGAGCTCTGCTCCACTGTGTCTTCCTCAAACAGCCATGTGGCTCCCTGAGGTAGTTAGGCTAAGTGGCGTGTTTATGCTAACTAACTAGCCCCATGATGTTCAGCCACTTAGCAAGGCCGTGAGGGCTTGCCTGCCAGCACCAAGAAACATCCCGTACAGCTTCTACGCAGTTATCAGACTAACCCCATCACACCATGAAAGTGGCCTGGATCCCAGGAGGAAGCCTCTCCTCACTTATCAAAGCTCCCACTGCCTTGCGCAATTAGCTGGCTAAATATCTATGAGGCCACCGCGTGCCTGGGTGGTCTCCTGTTCACCCTGCCTAATAACGCTCTGGCCGTTCCCAGAACAAGTGGAAATGGTACATGCAAATGCTCCATTTAAAATGAAAGAAAGGACAGGGTTAGATGCGATGAAACGGATAAAATCCATCAATGGTATGTGTGCAGCAACGTCATCCAAATGTTGTCAAGGGAGGGACGGTAATAGGAGGCAAGTGTAATTATGGGCTAAGCCCATTGCCAAAGCAATAAGAGAGAGAGGGGGGGGAATCTGACTGCAGCACAGACCTAATTTACATCAGTAAACACTATCAGAAATGAGGAAAACCTCTGCAAAACATCTCAACCTCAGGTCTTCAGCTGCTCTGAGGGAGATCTACTGTATCCACGACCCCATATACAGTAATACAAACCTGGAATGTGTTCACCACAAAAGAGTTTTATATTTCTTTGTACAGCACAGCTGTTGAATTCTTGATGCTTGATCAGATAAAGGGTGTTGATTGATTTTTTTTTCTTTTATCACAGCGGCTCTGACGATAATGCTGGATGTAATTCAAAATCGTTTATATGAATGTGCTTGTTCTAATATCATTATTATGTTCTATAGTAATGATGGCAGTAAACATTTTTTTTTTATCTGATGACACCCTTGTCACACTGAGTCATGTTTCCACTATGTCTGCAAAAATTGGTTCAATGCATTAAGGAGTTGTTCAGCTTAGAAACCACTAGAGATGTAGTATTGTGTTCCCCGATGTGCAGCTGCTATGGAAGTTTTTGGACATGTTCGAAACACGCCGGGTGAGGATGTGGTCAAAGCAGGGTGCAGAAAGAAGTTAATAAGGATGTATTAACCTTGGCATCGACCAGTTAACAGCATAACTACTGTAACACCTCTTAGGGACTTCATTGAGGTACTACAAGCTTGGCGCAGACGGGTAAAGATTGGATTTGGTTCTGACTGGATCGTCACTTGGATGTCACTATGCTGTTGCTACAGTAAGATCGAAGGAGTTCTCACAACCTCCTCTTCAAGCTTACAGCAGGTTATCAATACATCTATTTTAGGTTCAAAGAATTTAGTATACTGTAAATACTAGATCCAATTCCTCACACCATCAATTAATTATGAAAAGCAGTGCATACTGTATCTTGCATTATTCATACCAACTTGCCAGACACAATAACAATATAGTAAATGTGTGATAAACAACTGGTAGTGTAAGTGCGCGTTGTGAACTAATTGTGCATATTATTAACTCAGTTTTATCTCAGTGGGCGTGGTGAGTGCATGATCATGTACCTGATAGGAAATTAGTGAAAAGGTGATGGACATGTTGAGAAGGTCATGGCTAGGAAGGAGTATGGACTTGATACATGCACATTTTCAATTCTGACCCCATTCCCGGTACATTATTAGATAGTTTTTGTATGCAGAGGGAAGTTTGTGGTCTTCGTAAGTGCGACTTGGCCCTAAGGTGAAATTCTCTTAAATGGGACATTTGTGTCACATTTATAACAGAAGTGTCTATTGACAGATTCGTATACTGTAACATAAACCCTAACCCTAGGACATGCTGTATGTTGTCAAACTGCTGTGGCTTTGGAGGAATAAAACATCTTTCGAAAAATTGATAAAATTAAACTGATGACAGCTTAATGTCTGGCCATATCACACTTATTAAATTTATCTGCATTTCCTATACTGTAAAAGGCTAATTCTAAACAATCCTAAATGTTTTTCAACTTCTTTCCCCTGGAAATTGAACATTTAAATATTCTGTGTAAAACTTTATAGCTGAGATTTTCCTCTTGTCACAACCCCTTTGGGAATTTCGTGATGAATTTACAAAAAGTGTTTGTAAAAAGTTTTTACATTAAAAAAGTTTACATCCATAGACATTTTTATAGCCTTTTTTTTCCTTATATGCAATTTGATATTTGCCTTTTGATTTCAGACCCAACATGGCTTTGAAACTACCAATAGAAAAATCAAACAGAACCAGACCTAATACCACTTGACTTCTTTCTATTTGATATAAACGCCAGCACCACCAAGTTGCCGTTTTTGGACCCTTGAGTAAGGCCCCTAACCCAATGTATAATAATATAAAAAGGGGTAGCTCAGTGGTTAAGGCATTGGACTACGGTGCGGAAGATCCCAGGTTCAAAACCCACAACCACCAAGTTGCCACTGTTGGGCCCTTGAGTAAGGCCCCTAACCCAATGTACAGTATAATAATATAAAAAGGGGTAGCTCAGTGGTTAAGACATTGGACTATTGGACTATGATCCCAGATTCAAAACCCACAACCACCAAGTTGCCACTGTTGGGCCCTTGAGCAAGGCCCTTAACCCTCAACTGCTCAGATGTATAATGAGATAAAAATGTAAGTCGCTCTGGATAAGAGCGTCTGCCAAATGCCTACATGTAGAAATGTATGTTTCTCTGGATAAGGGCATTTGCCAATTTCTGTAATTGTAACTCTCTGTATGCAACATCAAGAAATATTTAATTCTTGTAATATTCGGCACAGAGAGTGTCAGTCTGAGCATTTGAGGTATTTTTGAATGGATACAGTACTTTGAGGACATATTAGTATTAATGTCAGTCCTTTAAAGATGTCCAAGTTTAAGCATGGTTTCGTGTAGATGTTTTTTTCTTATGAGAAATGAACGGTTAAGAGTCTCGAACAAGAAATGTGAGCAGATGAAAATGCCAACTATGGCCACAACACACATGCAGTGGAAGGATAAATACTGGAATTTAATCTGAGTCTGAAAAAAAATGAGCTTGCTGATTTTTGCTCTAGTTTCAGTCTAAAGATTAAAAGTCTATTAAAGGATCTGAAATCAATCAGTAGAGTCAAGGTGCTTCTACTCAAATTTAAGGCAGATTTAAGACTTGGTAAAGTTAAAAGAAAGCATGGTGGAATCGATATATTGGAAATTGGTGGTATCAGAGGACTCAGCAGGACTCTACATTATCAGTGCATTTTTGTAGAATGCTCAGGAAGGCTTGAATTACAGTAGTTCAGTATTTCTCATAGTAAAGGTTATCAGCATATCACGTGCTCTTTCGGTTCACTTAAAATATACCAAATGATGTTTTTCTAGTAATGCAACGTTCCCATCTTCTCCCCGACGTCCTTCTACATGTCAGAAACAAAGACCTTTTTCATGACTTTCTAAACGTTCTCATCGTGACTGCTTGGTAGAGTCCATCGCTTATCCCCCCCCCCCCTTGGTTATGGTAGCTTCCAAAGAGTGCTGTTTTGGTAAAGGATGTCTGCACAGCAGGTCTTGTTCTTCAAGACGCTTTAATCTGTTTTTGGAGCTCAGGGTTGTAGTTCCATTACGGCTCCAGATAGAGTTCAATCACAACATTGTTTATTGAACCTTTTCCGCTGCATATATATATATATATATATATTGCTGCTGTAACATTACACGTAGAAGCTGTGGGAGCCTGTCATCTTTGAATGAGAACAAATTTAAAGTAGCATTGTTATTTTTCATCAGGGCTTTTCGGACATACTTTGTAGCTCATACAGTAGATCTCACCGTTCCTTGCAGCACTGACACATTTTTAGTATGGCTAGACTTGAATGCATAACTAAGTGGAAATTTATTTCCACTATCAACATCACACAATTACCCAGTATCATCGGTTTATATTTAAAAAAGGAAAATGATAATACAAGTACTTTTCACTTATTGAAAACAATAGGAGTGATAACAGGAACAGACAAAACCTACCATAAACCATAAATTCATTCATTCATTCATCTTCTGTACCGCTTTATCCTCTATTCAGGGTAGCGGGGAGCCTGGAGCCTATCCCAGGAGGCTTAGGGCACAAGGCAGGGTACACCCTGGACAGCGTGCCAATGCATCGCAGAGCACACACACACACACACACACTCATTCACACACTATGGTCAAATTGGGAACGCCAATTAGCCTAACCTGCATATCTTTGGACTGTGGGAGGAAACCGGAGTACCCGGAGGAAACCCACCAAGCACGGGGAGAACATGCAAACTCCATGCACACAGAGACAGGAATCGAGCCTGGCCGGGGAATCGAACCCGGACCCTGGATGTCAAGGCGACAGTGCTAACCACTACACCACCGTGCCGCCCACCGTAAATTTTAATGGATAAATGGAACAAATTCATAATTCAACAAAACACAAACTGTGATGTCCTGCTAGAAATAAATAATCAGCATTGCCATGGCATCTAACTCCACTTCTTCACCCTGTCCTTGATTATTTTTCTAGAATTGTACATCTAAAAAGTGTTTTATTCCTCGTTGTAACTAATATGGTAACTGACAGAAAGTTCTCATATCACATTGGCCGGGTCTTTGACATGCTGAAATGTTTTCTTCTTCTTTACTTGGTTTCTGGCATGAAATGTATTTAGCTAGCATAACAGCTGCCAATTATGGGTGCTTTAGCACGAACTCGACATTCAATAGAAGTGTCGGCCGATTAAGTAAACACGACTTAGATGTAACAAAAAGGAGAATGTGGAAGCCTGTCATCGCCGCGAACACTCTCATTCTTGCGGGTTCCTCACAAGAGCGCTCCCTGATTTCGTCTTTCAAGACACGAATGTTCTCTGTTCTACGTTCTCAGATTGGTGCCCATGGTGGTGGTGATGGTGGGGTGGGTTTGTTCTCACTGCTCCATTTCCTGTCCCCTACACCCACACTAATTAGACATTTGGGTGGCCCTGTTTATTGACTTTACTGAAAAGCACCAGGTTATATTAACATTTGCGCTGCGCGTTCTCAGCAGTGCCGCGTTACATGGCTCTTCCCCAGAGAGCCGCCCAGAGGCCGAGGAGAAAGCCAAGAGGAGGCGGCGGCATGACGGCAGTGGGCCGCTTATCCTTGCATTCTCTAAAAGCTACCGCTCAGCTCCGAATTAGCAGCTAGCGTGCACATGTGTTATTTTCAGTGACATCCTGCACTGGGCTGTAACCATCAAGACAGGCTTTGAAATCTGTTCTCGCTTGATTAAAAGTCTTCCTCAGAATCTCCAAAGATTTGGAATCTCCGATGATTTTCTGGGAGTTGGTTTTAATCATGTCTTTCCTCTACTGAAGATGATTGAAGAGCTGCGGTTAAAAAAAAATGTCAAGAAACTATAAATAATTCCATCTTACATTTCTGTAAACAAAGACCAAAATCCTAGCATCGCTATTTTGATCAAAACT